>VZRL01012172.1:1306068-1349189 GCA_013397895.1 Origma solitaria | reverse complement strand
GCATCATCTTGCTCCTCTGGCGTGGGCACCTCCCCACGGCTGTGAGGGGTTCTCTGCATCCCCTGGACTCCATGGGCTGCAGGGGGACCACCTGCTCCCCCATGGTCTTCACCATGGCTGGCAGAGGGTTTTCAGCTCCGGCACCTAGAGCAACTCCTCCCCCACTTCCTCCACTGACCTTGGTGCCTCCATGTTGTTTTTCCTCTCATATTTTTACCTCCTCCTCCTCCTTCCCTGGCTAAAAAGAAGTGCGTGCTCACATTGTTTTGATTTCTTCTTAAATATGTTTTCACAGAGGCGTAACTAACATCTCTAATTGGCCCAAGTTTGGCCAGGAGCATGTCCATCATTTTCAGAGCCATCAGAGACTGGCTCTGCTGGACATGGTGGAAAATTTCCAGAATCTTTACTCAGGACATGCAGGAGCCATCTTTGTACCCCACCCTGTTCACTGGCAAAAACTGGGCCAGGCAAAACTACCACACAAATATAATTTACATGAAAGTATTTTATACATATAAAGTGGTTGCAAAATGTGTGACAAAATAATAATTTACTTATTTTAAGTTAAGACAATTGCAGTGGAATTTGAACTATGTAAACATAGAGTGTTTATAACCATATAGTAGTGTTATGTTAACCAGCTGAGTACTTTTTTATTAGTTAGGGAAGCTCACAGATATTAGAGTACCTCCAGGGAAATAAATTCTTTTTCCATTACTTCAATAGAAACAGATTAGGAATTGCAAAGGAATGCTAATAAAGACACCGAATATAAACGTTTACACAATTTAAAGCCAGTACCTTCAGTAGTTTACTCCCTTAACCAGATTTTTAGCTGTCCCAGAGACTTTTCATAAGATACCTTGTACTTCTCACAAACAGAAAGTGGAAATGAAGTTTAAAACCTCAGCTTTATAAACACATTCTGCATAAGTTAGATTAACTAGGTTTATGTAAAAAGAAAAGATAAAAGGTTCCATCTACTTGTTAATATTGTCTGGGTAGTACTGGAGCTTTCCTTGTATATAACATGGTGACAATTACTTCATAGGTAAGTACCAAAATTCATATTGACTTCAAGGAAATGTTGAAAAAAAAAAAAGAAATAGTTTTACAATTTGGCTTAGAATTATAAAGACATTTAATATATGTAGAGAAATGAAAGAGGGTTAAAAAATGCTTTGAGTTATAGACCAATGTAAGGTAGCAGCAGCTAATTCAAACCAAAATCACGTCTAAAACTAATGGAGAAAACCAGATGAAAGTGAGACTTTGATTCATCTGGAAAGTAAAAGGAAATAGGTGCCTTTTTCCAATCTCCATCCAGGAATTCACAGCGTATTCTTTAAGTGGCAGTGCTAACAATATTAACCATGCTGAACACTTAAAATACAACAGGGATACTTTTTGCATTTTCATACATTGCTGTTAGTTTCTAACACTGAAAGACATTCTTTAAAACATCCAAGAAGAATATTAATGATCATAGAGACTTTTATTTCAAAATAAACACTTGGAATTGCTAAGTCAACAACTGTAGCGGTATCATAGTCACCAGCTCTGTTACAGCTCTTTCCTTCCCTGCTAAGCCTTCTGATAAGGGGAAAAACAAGTTATTAAAATTCACTACCACATCAGAACATCATCACCATCAAAAGGAAAAACAGACATCACCTAACTTCAAATCTTTGCATTCTAGCAAGTGCTGAAAGAAAATACAGTTCCTATTCTTTACCAACACACAGTCCTAAATCTCAAAATCACAGCCTATATTTTTGCCTGAGAGTGGTATCCAAGTCAAAATCTCTTCCTATCTCTCTCCTTCCAGAGTCTGGAATATCTTCTGTTCAAGCATTTCACTCTCAAGGTCTAAATTTCCAATCACATTTGTATCTATCTCTGACAGGAGTTTGTCAGAAACACAAGATTTGATGTCCCATCCATCTTGAAGTTTTAAAATCTCCACTTCCCATCTGAGCACTGTCATCAGAGATTGCATCAGCAAATGAAGTTTAAGAGAATTTAAAAGTTCATCATTGTTTTAAATTACTTCCTTCTTTAACACTAACAAGCATTTTAAATCCATGGGTAGGCTTGCTTTTCTTCCCTCAGTTCTGAAATACATATTAAAAAGAACATTTCTTTCACACACTCGTACAAGCAATGATGCCTGAATGCAAATGAAGGTCTTTTGTTTGTAACTGCTTTTATCTTCTAAATCATACTTGCCTTCTGCAAAGCAACAGAACATGCTGATTCTTTTTCAAAAAACTTTGTGACAAAATGGCTCATACACCTGCTACAGTAATAAAGGATGGTTTTTGTTAAACACCATACCATCCCTCCCCCCAGCATTATCACTGTTTATTGCTGTATTGTTTCAAGAAACAAAAATTCACAGAGAAAATAACAACTGCATATGTAGCACTGTGTATTTACAAATTGTTGGAAGCTAATTGCAAGAAGCTTAAGCCAGTTGTTCCAGCATTTGTATTTCACAGTGCAGAGGCTTCAGGAAAACGAATTCATCTTTCTGGCGTTTGAATCCTTGATTTTCTTATCAGTTTTCTTCACATGTAGTCAATGTTGATTTAAAGTAACTGCTGCAACACAAACTGTTATTTGAGTTAGAAGAGTCACTGATTCAGGCAGAAATAAATTTCTTGGAGAAACCAGAGTTTCAACAGCATCCCCACACCCTGGTGTGTGGCTTCACACCAGGTGTGCTGCCAGGCACCAGGTGCAGTAGTTTCCCTCCTATCCCTTCCTTCAGACCATAACCCCTCTCACTTGTGATTTTTACAAGCAACTGAAATAAGTTTCTCTTCAGTTATGATTAAACCCATCAGGGGAAATGTGGGACATGACAAAATAAGGGACAGGAAAAAGATGCATGATCACTGCAAAAAAACCAAAAAAAAAAACCCTTCAGTAGCCCTTCAGTTAGTATTCTGGGAGACCACACTGTTTAGCAGAAAGGCAGTGTTAACATCTTTTTTTTATCTGCAAATAATGTTACTGCTGCAAAAAGAATACTTTCTATAAAAATTAAAATACCACTGTAGTTTTTTCACCTGCTTAATTTAAAATCCTGTGTTTTCAAATTAAAAAAAAATAGAACTGAACTGAATTAAAAATAACTCCTTAAGGTCAAACACATCTCCAGTTTGTCAAAATGTAAGAGAAAACAGGATTTTATTGGTTTTTTTTTGTTTTTTCTTTGCTTGTTTAAGGGTTACACAAATCTTTCTGGATCAAGCCTACAGAGATGAGGTTGAGTGGAATTTTTAATTTTTTTTTAAATTTTAAAAAGCAAACAGCAGCTGATAAATGGCTATGGATATGTATGTTTGACTAAATATCAGTAACTGAATCATTCAGCACAGACAACATTTTGAGTCAGAAGTGAGCAAGTCAGAGTTAATTCCATCTCAAAGCAAATGTTCAGCAGCATTAAAATCAGCTGAATTGAAAGTCCTCCTAAGGCATCCAATTCTCTCCATTTGATAAATAACAGAAAACTTATACCACTTTTCATAGAGCTAGAATTTTATCTTAGGAATTCTTGGCCCATATTTAAAGTAGAGCAATGCCCTTAAAGCTGCATTTCAAACCAGGTTCCATTTCAATTTTTTATAGAGCACATCAAATTTAATGAGCTTTCTCAAAAAATTAAAATCAAGTGATTATATTTTCACTGTCCCCTCAATGGGTTTATTTCATTCACATTTGAAAGCAGACGAGTTTTTAAAGGATATTAAAATATTCCCCTACCCCCATTAGAAATCTGCTTCTCGGGAGAAGAAAGACATTATTTATCTCTTTAGTAATGAAAAATCAGAAAGAGCTCAGTCCAAATCTTTTCCAAGAAGCAGAAGGCAACATACAGGAAGAAAAATAAAAATCCTTTCTCCTTTAAGCAGGTGCATAGCGCCAGACAAGCTACTCTCCTGCTTTGGTGGTTTCATGAACAAATGTACAAGTCTGGGCTAATGTGCAAGGACCAGTGACAATAGGAAAGCAAGTTTCATTAGTTCTGCTACTAATGGAAGAGTTTGTTTTAGCTTATAAATGTTCTAGAAAAATTTAATGGCTATTAGAATCTTTGAAGATTACATTTGATCATTAAAGTGTGAAATAGAGAAATTTATGTCTGTTTTAATTGAATAGCTTAATGCAACCTTTATGGCAGAGTTACCTCCTGATATATTGGCAAATGTCTGCAGAAGGTTTTTCTGCTGTGCATATTTTACATATGCCAGGAGATTCTAACTAGGAGAATTAGATGGTGAGGACAGAGACAAATTAATGGAGATTTAATTAAGATGTTCAGAATTAACAATTGAGAGTGATCAGCTTGTCCTTTCTACCTTTTCTAGTTGTGTAAAACAAGGAGAAAAAAAGGTGCAATGCCAAAGAGGTCACTTTAGCACTTCTTGGGGGAATACCTCTCCACATAATATATAAGAGAGCTTATGTAAAACAAGTGGAGGGAGGAGATTGCTGAATGGGACCTTAGATAGATGATTTGAAAGATAAAAGAGAAATAGCTGTTGGCTGGCACATACTCACAACTTCATTCAATGTGGCAATTTGAGTCTAGGAAACACAATCTGCATCCTTACTGTGCAGTATGGAAAAATGTCATGACAGCCAGTATACAATAAGATGCTAAAGGAAAAGCAAATTCTGAAGAAAGAACTTTGATAATTAATAAAAACCCCTACTACTCAGACAGTCTGTGAATGGGAGATAAATACTCCATCTTTCAGAATCTCATAGAAAATAATGACATTATAATTTTCTACAGAGGATTCAGAACTCTGACACTTCTATAAGATGCTCAAATTTTCAAATACTAGATACTACTGGTGACCACTGATTAATGTGACAGTGGGACAATATGTTTTCTCTCATGTTTAAGGGCTTCACTATAGAATAAGTTGGGTTTTGGGGTTTTTTTAATAAAAAGTTAATTTTATGAAATTAAATTAAGAGCAGGACAACCTAGCAGTTCTGTGATATCCACTTTATTCAGATAGAATGAAGCAAAGCAGTGTGAGACCAATAAGACTGAAAAGAAAACTTCAATGACACAGTGTCTCTGTTTTATCTTTATAATTTCAAACATCACTGTTCTTGGATTACCTGTCTTCCACAAGTTTTCCTTACATCATAATTTTTTTCGTACCACAGTTATCTGGGGATTGTCTTGAATGTATTTCAAAACTTAAATTTTTTATATAGAGTTAATTTATTCATCCGCAAGATAAAATAATGAAATAGTATTATCAAGACTCAAGAATATTATTGGAACTAGGAAATACTTTGAATTGTTTTGATGGAAAATGAAATCTATGAAATTTAACTTGCAGTCAAATTTGCTGTGAAACCATTTACTAATTTATAATTACAATAACACACTTAAACTGAAAAGTGAATTGAAAATTAAAAGCAGACACTCTGTCTCTTCTGAAATTCTCAGAATAACTTGGTTTTATAATAAAAATAGTCTCCCTCCTCATGCATTATGATTTAAAAATGCATTTTAGAAATGTATTGGAATAAATTGGGATGATTTCCCATCAGGAATATATTGAATACTTAATGTATTTTAAATTATCATGTATTTTTTTGTATGCAAGGGGTTTTTTTTGGATTTTTGTGCATTTTTGGATAGCTTTTCCACTCCGTTCATAATTTACGCCAATTCAGTTCTTCTGTTTTGAAGTCAGCTATTAAAAATTCAACATAGCAAAGCAGTGACTCTCAGCATGTGAAACCCAGACAAGTGCTTTTCCAAACTTTTGATTCTGAAAATAGAATTGTACATCTCTTTTTAGTGATTTTTTTACTGGTTTTAATGACATTTAAAGTCTTGTAAGTGGTCTAGAAACCCTTGTGAAGTTCTGACCTTCTTCTAGGTAACATTCAAGTAACTATATAAAGAACCTTTTTCTCAAAGAGCCTGAAACCTAGGACAATTTGATTCTAATTGGTCAGACTTAACTCCTTTTCCAGCACCGTTAAATTGATTCTTGGACAATTTATGCCTTCAAGGTTTCTGTCAGGGTATTCTGTCGAAAGCCAAAAGCAGAGTTAAATGTCTAACACAGAGAAATCTTATAGAAGTTACAAATTTAAGCAAATGAGAAGATCTGGGTCTTCCATGTCAGTAAGATACAAACTAGACAGCAGAGCAGATCATGTGTGGGTCAAACCACCCTCTTAATGTGCCTGATCTGTGGAGGGTCATCCAGTAGGCATACCCTGAGGAATAACTCTGGCATTTCCTTAGTACTATTTGCATCAAAAAGTCACAGAAGTATGTTGAAGGGGGAGAGCTACCCTAGAAGCACAGGTATAAATGAAAAATATCTTAGGCAAGTGCCCTAACAAACAGACTAGAGTCAGGCATCCAGCTGTTGCTGCTTCTCTCACTTCCAGGAGGCTCTACATTTTTCACATAGTGGTCAGGTGCTGGTAAATATGGGTCTGTAACTTATCCAAATGTTCTGGCAACCAAATACTGCTGCTTATTCAGCCAAGAATCTTCAAGTCCATATAGTCATATGAAAGTTTCGCTTTGAAACTAGGCTAATTATATTATAGGACACAAGGTGACCATATGCAGCACTTTTCCCTTCCAAATCCAGAACATATACATCACAGAAAAGCAAGTTAGACTGTTTTAAATATGAGACTGTAGATGGTAGTTTATAGATATGTTTATCTGCATTCTGGCTCAAGCCATTATTTATAAACCTATCAGCTAAACCAGGATGAATATTTTGGAGACAGCAAAATAATACATTCTTCTACAGGAAATTATGTCTTTGAAGGCAAATTTTCCCCATGTTATTCTTTTCTCTCTGACCAAAAGCTACATTTGAGTTATTAGGATGAAGAATTTTCCCTTCCAAATCAATGAAGGTTTCAATTCTGATTTCAGTTTGAAAATGGTGGCAGCTTGTGAATTACAGGTTCCTGTACACTTCTCTGACTCAGATTTATCAGCAAGGTCAGACATGGCAGTGTGGGAAAAGCGCTGTAATTTCAAAGGTGATTGTTCTGCCAGCTAGGTGTAAATTGTCCCAGCAGTGCACAGTGAAGCCTTTATTTTATGTGCAAATTAATTGAGGTAACTATCAAACTACAGTGGGTAAGGCAACCAGCTGGGAATAAATGGGAATTCCAGACTGCCGGAGTGCTCCTGCTGGAAAAACAGCGTCTTCACAACATGAGTCTTCAGCTGTTTGAGGTGACAAACCAGAAAGGGAAAATGCCACCTCAAGTACCTGACTTGAAAGTGAGCATCTGAACAACTGATACTCTAGATAAAGGCAAAAGCAGAACACAGAAAAATCCTTCATGGCTGGTTATATGGTACAGCACAAGAGCAAATGTTTGAGGTTTCATGTGTTTTGCAAATTACACTTGAACTACATTGCCTCTAAATAGAACTGTTAGTTTCTGTAATTTTTATAGTTGCTTATAACCAAGTCCAATCACTGCCTTCTGCTTTTGCATATGGAGATTAAGCCCAGGCAAAAAAAAACAATTATACAATAGGGTGGCAGCCCCATGATACAGAGTCTCCAGCAGCAGTAACAGGAATTTTGAGCTTGTTCCCCTTCATACATACTCTTCCACTTCAATGTCAGAACCACCCTTTGAACTGGCTCACTGAACATGTACAAGTGAAAACAAATCCTGAGGAAAAAAAGTTATTATAGTCAAAATATAAAGCTGAGGTAAGGACCTCAAGCAAACATCCTTCTTTTCCAGAAAGCTCATAAAATATAATTCTACTGCAGTATAAAAAATATTTTAAAATATGATGGTCTTATTGAGTTTCACAATCAAGTGCTTTTACTGCAGTTACTGACTGAACACTTAGTCAGTGTTCAGAAAGAAACCAAATAGGCCAATTCTAGAAATGATGAATAATGATAAATAATATCTCTTCAGCTTAAAAAAAAAAAAATCAGACTCCTAAGTTTCATTTACTTCCATGCAATAACACAAACAATAGACTGACTTCTTTTTTTTGTGTTTTAGAAAGTTTCTCATTTCAGCAAAGCTGACATGGGGAGGTGTAAACCTCTAAATCTGTGCACAGATCACAGTTGTGGATGGAATGAGAGCTTAAACTGAGGTGTTAAACATAGAGCAGAAAGCTATGAGCTCGTCTATGTCCTGTGAAGGTGTGCTTGAGGAGCCGGGGGTTGCCGCTGGTTGAATACACACTGATGAGAACATCTGTGCTGGACACTCATCTCCCTTTCCCTTTTCTTTTAAAGACTGAGTGTTCATTCATACAGGCTCTGGTAGCAGAGAAAGCTCATTTGGAAAAGAATTTTCTAGGCTATGCTGATCATCCAAGGTATAAATAACAAACTGAGAATAACCTTTCCTGGAATAAATCTTTCATCAATCAAAACAAGGAGGAAACACATCTATTCATTTACAAACACAGAACACATAATCTATTTTTGCTTCTTTGCACCTGCTCACTTGACAATCTGTCATCAAACAGCGAAGAATGCAGTTGTGATTAGGAAATAAGAGTACAGACTTCAAACCATTGAAAATCCACAGTGGGCTTGTCCACTTCTAAAAAATGCCATTAATTAAGAACTCTGATGTCAATATGTCTGACACAAGATTGTGCTTGTCTTTGTCAGCTGTTCATAAACCAAACCTACTGATCACTAATTTAAGTTTTTAGGATCATAGTTAAACATGCCCACAAAGCCTAGCTGTAATCACAAAAACAATGACAACACAAACAGCCTCTAGAATGTCTACTAGGACCGTATTTTCAAGTCATAATCCCTACCCTCAGAAAAACATTTGTGTCTTTTAATAGTACCAGCCCTTCAAAATAACTAAGAAGGTGATCTCTTCAAGCCCCCTATGAAAGAAAAGAAAAAAAAGAAAAAAAAAAAAAAACAGAGCCAAGGCCAGAAGAGAATGGTGAAGGATTAGAGGCCTTGGAGCCTGAAAAGGAAGGTCTATGTATTCAAACTGCTGGTAATTCAAAATTTTATATTCCTAAGGCTTTCTATTTTGTGTTATTTTAGATAGATGACCAGAAGCAATTTTTTATGCTTGAATTAAAAATGTTTTCAAAATATCTGCCCTTTAATTGAATATGCATTTTGACCATAGAGAAAGAGCATATTCTTCAGGAAAGTTCAATGAAAAATGTAACAAAACAAACAAACCATCAAACAAAAACAAACCCCTAAGTAAAATAAAAATGTTTATCCAGAATGGATTCTGTGATTCATATACCCCTCTAAGCTCAATTGGATCTCTCAAGATGCTTTCCTCAGTAACAAGATAAAATGTAGTAAAATATGTCCTTGGGAGATGAAGCCAATTTTCATTAGTTTAGTTGTTCTGTTAAAAAGTCTAAAAATTTCCATGGACAGAAGACAATAGGCATGAAATAGTAATTTTAACCAAAATTACTTTTTGAAAAAAAACTTTTCCATTACAACCAGTTTTGACAGGAGGTGGTGGATTAGCCCAAATTAGAACACAAAAGTTCAAAGTCGTACTTATTTGTTCACTAAAATACCACAAAATAACCACTTAGTAAGCCCTCCTTACATGTAGATCCTTTAGGTAAAAATATAAAAAAGGCTCAAATATGTTCAAAACAGAAGAGTAATTTTGCTGCTATTGTCTGTCTCTCACATTTGCATTTTCCCTTCCTTTACCTAGCCTTGAGCATTTCATGAAGCATTCATCTGAAAAAACAGATTTCTTGGATATTACCCTTTTTTTTTTATAAACACCCTTAGCTCTTCTTAAACAAATAGTCACGTTCTGATTCTCCTTATTTAAATGGTATTCAAGGAGCGAAGTGGCCAGTAATCAGATAAACAGTTTTTGATGTGCATTTTAATAAACATTTAAATCACTGGAAGATATAGGACAGATTTCACTGTCAAAAAAACCCCATGGAAATTGGCATCTTCTCCAAATTTAGAATACTTAAACTGTACTAAAGTGGTATAGACCTCGTTATTAACTATGTTAATTTGACAATTTTCTTCTATATGTACTTACAAATGAAGCATTTCCTCATAGAATCACACAGTAAAAGAAAGGTTTCTCTCTTCATACATATTTTTATACATATTTCATATGTATATTTACATGTATTTTATATACACGTATCTATATACATACCTTTAGAAGGGGGCAGAAGCGATTCGTAAGTATGCTGCAGGAACATTACAGTGCACTCAAAATAATATTGTGACAGTTTTCAGTGAATCGCTTCAGTCCAAAAAGCTCAAAAACATCAGTAGAAGAGAGATAATATTCCCCTTACGAGCAAAGTGGCACTGTTTATACAATATTAAAAATCTTTTGACAATGTGCATGTTACATATGATTTTTAGAACAGACATATAATTGACCAAATGCATTTGAATAGCTATTAGGAAAACAAATTTAACTTCTGAATGACCAAAACACCTTTGTGACATTATATTACTCAGGAAATGAGATTATCAATTGAAAAAAAAGTTGTTTCCACATATGAAAACACTGTTGACAGTCAAAAAGCCAAATTCTTTCAAGAGTTGTCAAGTGGTTGACAGCAAAGAGGGTATTTTGATAATTGTGATATATTTTTAAAATTTTTTTAGATTTTATTTTGTAATTTTTTAAGATGTGTATCTGTCTTGTCTCTTAAAAGAATCTCACAGGTGAGGTTCTTAGAAGAATATCTTACCCATTCTGGCCACACAGCACCAACCTATGACTTTCCATCTCTCCCAAATGTATATATAAATATAGGAGGAAAAAAAAAAATTGCAAATGAGAGATCTCAAAGTATAAAGGGAAAAAAAAGCAAAATATCATACCCCTCAGAACTTTGTCTTTTTGTCTTTATCACCTAACCTCAAGTCAATTTTTACTGAAGCTCTTTGGGTATTTCTGTAATTAGCAGCTATAGCAATGAGTTCCACCCTTCTTCTGTGACTCAAAGCACACTTCTTTCTTAACATTACTTGAAGATCATTCCTTAGTGCAGCATTCAGTGCTGAAGCATTGCATCCTCCCATACCATAAACTCAGCAAAATTGTCATATGTATATGAAAACAAGCAAATATCAACAACAACAACAAAGGTTTTATAAGTTGGCACAACCACAAACCCGTTATAGGAATTACCAGTGATTCTACTCTAACCAAGAACAGTTTTAGAAGAGACAGTTCCTTACCAGGCAGGTCAAATTGACCAAGTGACCAAACTGTTTTGAGCCTTGCATGGTACACCTTGAAGTCATGGAACATATAAATAAATTTTGTTTAAATTATTATCCATGAACACACAAGACCTATTCAGTTTTACTGATAGGTAGAGAGTAACTGTGCTGATGAACCAAAATAATATTTCAGAGTTTGAACAGGTAGACAAGTGCTACTGCAAATGTTTCCTTGGACTTGACTCTGCAGATAACCAGGGTCCTAAAAATGCACAAATCCTTCAGGACAGTCATGCATTGTCACCTCGTCAATCCAAATGCATACAGCCTGGGGTGATAAATACATTAACAAATAACTTATTTAATTTAGCCTTCAACATAACCAGCTGTTTCTCAATATGAGCTTTGTGACTCTGTTTTATGGCTGAAAATATTTTTCTTTTTTTTTGCATTTACAACATATTAATGCTCTTCTGCAATGAATTGTATTGCTCTGAAGAGAAGAAACTTCAGAAGACAGTCACAGGAAATAATCAGTTAATGAGGAACATGTTACCAAAACTAAACCTGTTCAAGACTTCCTAGATGAAAGACTAGTGATTGATCAAATTAATCATACTGCCAACCACTTAATCCTACATTGTGGATGAGTACACAGCCAATTTAAAGTAGAAACAGACCTGAAGTTAACTTGCAGATAACCTTGTTCCCTCTAATCAAAGGGCTGTTGAGGACGGTTTGAATGAACTTTTGTCCTACATTCAGGAGTCCCAAAGAGGGCTGCAGGCTCTGGGTTTCAGCTTCATAAGAAAGTTGCACGGAAGAACTGTAAGACAAAGAGCCAATGACAGTGACATCTGTAGACTGATACTCTGGCGTGTGCTCTTTTTCAATCCAATAACACTTGACAATCTAATTTCTTTTTTTCAGATTGTCTCAGGATTAAGATTGATTAAATCAACTTTGTTCATTCCAAATGAAGTAGGAGTGACATTTATTGTCATGGGAAGGGATGGAGTGGTGTCTCTGCAAATCTTTTGGTAGATGACACAATTTCTTGCTAAATTGGTTTCAGAGGCACTATAGGCCTTTGGGCTTTGAAAAAAAGGGTTTGGATTCTCAAAGAACAGCTCAGACTTGAACCATTTATTTCTCATGACTGATCTGAGAGAAAAAGTAATGAGCTTTCTAAGCTGTGTTTGACCAGATCACTTAAGCTTGCAAGAATTGTCTTACCCCACAGTGGACAACACTGAGCTAGTAAGACTGAGCACAGTCATTCCAGCTATAAGCAGATTTATTAATGAAAACTTCTGGTAGGCATTTGGGTCCAAATGTACTGAACAAGGCCTTTCCACAGGCAACATTTTGTCTTAGTATCTGGTTTACAGCTATATAACATCCTTAGAAAACAGCAGTCTTAATGTTTACAGGTATAGTAAGTCACATGGGAATTGAAAATGCATGAAACAATTTTCAGAATGATAGTTATGCTTTAGGAACCAAAGTTAACACCTGCAGACTTGTTGTGCACTGTTTTCTTAATCTTTTGGATATTTAGATGAAATATGACCTCTTGATAAAACAAAACAAAAAAATTAAAGGTGATACTTAGACTAAAACAGTGTGCCTTTCTTCATGCAGCAGCAGCAGCAGTTCAGCATTTTCTATCAGTCATGCAGGGCTTTGCTTACAGAACCTGTGTGACAACAATTTCACACAGTGCTTTGAAAATCCTAAGAGCTAGCATTGAATTATGTACATGCAAACTATTATTCTGTATTTACTTCATCCTTTTTTTCCCTACAGATACTGTGTTCCTCTCCATCTATCTGATTCACAAAGTACTTTGAAATTCTTGCCTCATAAAATCTCAGGAAGGAAAGAAATTTTTAAGAAGCAAGCTAGCAGCAGAATAAAATCTGAATGGACGACACAGGTTTTCTCTTCTGCCGTTTCAAAGAGCGACAACCCCAGGGGTGGGGGCCACGTGATAAAAGTCAATCCTATGAAAGGGAGATGATCCTCTTAAGATGTTATTTACTAATAAGATGACCACCTCTTCTACAGAATGTCCTGTTTAACACTCAGTAAGTATTTGAAGGAATGTCTTCTATGAACACATTTTATTCTGCCATGTCTAGGCAGACAACTGAATGATTAAATATGTACTTGTCCCCGAACACCTTAGAAGATCATAAAACAGCTCCACAATGTATTATCATCCAGCATCCCTGAGGCAAGAAAAATGAGAACAAATATTCATTGCTCATTCTACATGCTGAAAAATGGGCTGCCACATTAAGAAAGCCCTCTTTTTTTTCCAGTAGAGACATGAGTTTTCAAGACAAACAATGAAATATTTCATTTGCCTGCTTTTCGTCAACAAAATCAAATACAGTTTTGCTTATAATGACTTCTGAAAGTTAACTCTAGATTTAGATTTTAAAGAACCCAGATCATTAAAAAACAAAAAAATGAAAATCCTCTCCCTGTTCTCAAAAAGTCTCAAGAATATAATTTTAGATTTCAGATGAAGGGTATGAAGCTTAATGAAGAGCTCTATTGACAGGTCACCTTCAAACAGCTACCCTGGGGAAAGTGGGACAGAGCACTGAAGAGGGGACGATCTCCATGTGTATGAAGCAAGAAGATTTTTAAGCTCCTCATTTCCTTCTTGATAAAACTCAAGCATTCTTGCATTAACTACTAAGCAAAAATACCCACTCTTTTCTGCTTATTCTGACCTCATTAGCGTCCTGTCGATTGTTTAAGAGAAGATTCTTTTTCATTGTAAATTCTCTTTCAAACCGTGCTTCTCCCCACCCCTCCTTCCCTTCGAAGCCTTTAATTGTGCAGACTACAAACATTTGACAAGCATGACAACTACTTTGATTTAATGCCACAAGATTATTTATGTGTTGCCTTAATTTTAAAGAGCAAACCTGATTAAAACCAAAACCTTGAGTTCCAGATTCAATAAATAAGCTACAGAAGCAGCAGTGCAAAATGGACATTTTCAGCAAATAACTGCTCTACTAAGACATTTCAAGTAAAAATGGCAAGAAATCTTTGCCTAGATCTACAAAAAATATGCATACACACTCTCCAGTCCTAAAGTAAGATCTTCTCAAATTCAGGATCACTGAAATGCGTGTGTTCAATATAGTCAAGAGAAAGGAAATTATTTTAGTTAAAAGAAACCTTCTGTCTAAGGTGCCTAATCCTGTGCCTAATCTATACTGCAATGATTATGCAGGTAAGGCAATTAAATTTCAAACTGAAACCACATTCTTTTTCTGTTGTTTTGACCGTAATTATACGCCTATCAGAACACTATCTCAAAAAAGAGAAATTCTTGGGGTAATTTAAGAGAGCTTGTTATTTTACAGCAGTGAGCATGAAAAAAAATCATTGTGAGGAGCTGGAGAAAGGTTTCCTTCAGTACTAATGACTGCAGTCTTGTTTAATTTCCATAATGCTGTTTTTAAAGTGTACAAGCACTTGACTTGAAGCCTGTGACCATGAAATCCCTTATCATCCTTAGTGAGTTTGAACACAAAATAGTAGTTGTTATCTTTTTTCTTAAGTAGTCAGTTCTGAACATCTGAAGAAGAGGCGATGTAGAGGTGAGTTTTACAGTACTTTTAGGGTTCCAAATGTTTTATGAGCACATGCAAATTATTATAGTACCACAGAGCCATGCAGACACATCTTAAGAGGAAGAAAAGCAGTTAGTGTATACCACACCGCACCTCAGTACATCTGCTTAGGTCATGAAAAATAGTTGAATTAAAATAAAAAATCAGGAAATTATGAAAAGGTGGACAACAATTTTAACTGAAAACTGCACGAGAAACTTGTTAGCCTTGCTAGTCCTTTAGGCAGTAAATCAGCAGCTGACCAGCAGCCCTGTTAGGATGGGTGATAAGAAACTGGTTTCTCCAGGCATGAAGGAGCAGAACAGCCCAGAGCTGTGAGGGAGGGAACCCTGCTCACCCAGTCAGGGACATGAGTCCTGCCCTGGGTGCCTTTAGGACATCCCAGAAGGGTTTCAGCCCCAAGGACTGGGAGTGACATCCATCGCTGAGTCATCAGAAGACCCTGTCCTGAGACCACCTGCACACTACAGGGTCACTGCTGGGGGATATGTATGTATTTCCCAATAATCAACTTTTATCCTGGTCAGCCAGGGAGGGGAATAGGATGAGGCTATCAGTGCTGTTTATGTGAGTGTTGAGTGTTTCTGTCTGTACTTTTCTGTGTGTCTGGCATACACAGCGTAAATACATGTGTGTGTTTGTGTGCTTCCACTGGAGGAACACGCCCAGTCTTGCCACTGGCTGGACCTGGGACATGGAGCTAAGGCAGCATTGCAGCACTGCCTCTATGCACTGCTGGATACAGCAAGCCCTCCAAGGCCAAAATCCAGACCAGCACTGAGGAGTACTCATCACGGGCCCTAAGATTTATTTTTAGGAATGTCCAAATTATTTTGGGCCAGGTAGGAATTGAACTGTACTCCTCAGTGTGCAGCTAACACCCAGTCAGCTTCCTTTTACTTATTCTCAAAGCAGTTTCAAATCTGTGTTCCTATTCTCATACATTTCACTCACCTAAGAGGTGAGAAAATTAAAATGTGGTAAAATCTAAAAGACAAATGCCCTAAAAATGGAAATAAACTCTCCTGCCCCCCCCCAATCAGTCTGTAATGGGGCACAATTTTATTTCTGTAATTTTATTTCTGTAAATGCACACACACACAAAATATGTATACACATTCACACACTCTCAAATTTACATATGCATACATGTACACATACAATATGTGTTTCTATGTATAATTAAGTTAAGTAAGAAAAAAGAGGCAATGCTGACTGCATGTCCTCACCATGGACAAAGAGTTTTCAGGTTTTGGATCCAAGACAGATTGTTATAAAAAAGCAAGCCCACCTCTGAGAGCAAAAAAAAGAAAATTAGCATAAACTATATTCTATTTTCAGTTGCTTCAGTTGCAGTTCTATTTTTCAGTCTGAAAAGGGTTTCAGTGTGTCAGGCCAGATCATCTCCCAGCATGATGTGACCTTCCTTCAGGCTGGTCACTCAAGTGAAGTCACAAAGTTTCTAGGGCACTTCATTTTAACTGCAGTAGTTTGAGGCTATTTTAGATTCATATTAGCAACTTTCTCTGATATGGGTTGCATAAGCATTTCCCATCGTGTTGTTCTCTTGAGCGTACTATAAGTCAAAGTTGCACGTATATATGTAAGGACAATCAAACATGCTCATCTGTGAATCACAGCAAATCAGTAAAGTAGAGAAAAGCAAATGTAAAGGACTTCTATGTGAGCACCCATGTATTAATTCAATGAAATAAAGTCCTTGTTTTGCTTTCCTCCCCAACAATGCCTAGTTTGTTCACCTTCACTTATCCGTTCAAATTTCAGCTGCATGGAAATAGTTGGAGCATCACCTAGAACTCAACAGGATTTGAATCACCCAGAATTCAACAGGATTTGAATTAGTTACTGAAGTTAAGGTGGAATCTTGCTTGGATTCCCACTGAACTGGGGATGTAAGAGAGATCCTGACCTTTCAGTCAGGACCAACAGCTATAATTGGAAATCATGGCCCCCTACATCTAAGGAAACATGTAGTAGAGTCAACGTGCACTGGCCAGGCAAATCTGGTTGCATGCCTACTCATCCATGATCTGTACCAGCCCATTTCTGGATCTTCAGCTGGGGAAAGGCTCTTCTTGGAAACTTCATTGTCGGAGGAATATTAACACAAAAAATAACCATGTAAATCATATGCATTTGCTCAGCTACGACTGGAGTTTATCTTTAGATGCTTAATGTCTGTATTTTGTGAGAGGGATAGGGACTTTCAAAAACTAAGCCCACCCGTGTATTATTTTCTGCCTCTGAGAATGAAAGGCTTTCAACCTTGCAGTCTAACCATGATGACAAATGCTGAGATTTAAAACAAGCAGTAAGCAAAACTAGCTAATACCAATTAAATGAATGACCCCCCTCATTTTTTAAGGCAGCCTGGTTTTCCTCAATCAGAAGGAATTAAAATAAACTGAGCACTATTTAAAAGGCAAACAAAGGAGTTATGTCTAAACTAGGGCACAGGGAAGAAATGAGGCATGTCTTTCCCATTAAGTTATGTTCAGCATACACAAACAAGGAGAGTACTTGCTATGTTTTTTTAGCAAATGCTCTCAAATGCCTTTACTTGTATGTGCTTACTGTACAGACTTACTTGTATTTACATTTACTTTCTCTCTTGTCCTTGCATGAAATACTTCAATTTACCTTAATGCTATCTTTTACATATGAACAGATCTGAACAATAGGAATCTGGAATCCCTGATAAATTTATATGATTAATAATCATATAAAAGGGAATAATCACTTTAAAGGCAAAAATCCCACCTACCAGATAACAACTTTTTTTCAACACAACTTACACTTTTCTAAAAAGCCTACTGAGTTTGTTTTTTCAAAAATCTTCCTACCATGCTACATTCCCATGACACCTATATAAGCACTACAACATAATCTGTATGGGTAGCTACCGAAATTATCAAGAAGATAATCAGGAATTGTTTAACCTTTACAAAACAAGCAATTTTGCCTTCAGGTGGAGTCTTAAAATTAGAACTTTAGTAGGACAACTTGATATGTTGTACAACTGTACTTTTCAATACTAAAGTGTATCTTTGAAATGCCCATGAAAAGTTTCTGAACTTCAACATGAAATTCTTTGAGTAATTTCTTTAAGAATGACTGAAAAAATGAATTTAGTTTATTTAGAAAAGATAAATCTATCCTGCATGGAGATTCAACAAGTTTATAAACTGCCACTACACTTAGACAGACTTTGGTTAAAGTATAAGAATAGAAGGGTTTTATGAGCGGCCCTAAAAGACATCAGAAACTCAGCTCTCAATTCACAACTACTGAACTTGCCAATAAAAATAGGCAATCCTCTCTCTACAGTTAAATTTCTCTATCAATAAGCAAATGATAATTCATTTCATAAAATACCCAGAGAACAATGGTGAAAGGGGCTAAATTATACAATTATTGAAGGAATGTTAAACAGCAGATTTGCCACCAAGGTTCATTTCCATTCACAGATCAACTTAAATCCTCTGTTTCAGAGAAAGCCTTCTGCACATGGCCCTCAGAACTTCAAAGCAAAGGCTTGAGAATAACATAGTATTTGGAGGTGTCAGTGACCCACAAGGATCATCAGGTCCAGCTCTTGTGCAAATGGCCTGTACAGGGCTAAAACCCATGACCTTGGTGTTATTAGCACCAATTTGCACTAATCAAAGTCCAACAGTATTGCCATAGTTCAGTCTTCCTCATGAAAACAAGCCAGCAAACACTGATGGCGGTTCTCCATGATAAAAAAATATTTTTTCTCTCCTACCCTTCTCACTCAAAAGAACTAGGCAACCATTTCTAGATGATATTATTAGGAAAGCTTCGTCCTTTTCCCCACCTGGCCATTACTCACACACAAAGTTCTCAGTTCTAAGTGCTCTCTGCCAGCTAGACTTGGCTCTCACAACTCCACCTCAGGTGGAGCACTTGGCTTTCTCTTTAGCCCAACCCTAGTACTTATGTCCTAACTTTTCTCAATATAATTAAACCAAATAGTATTTTACGAGGCTACCTCAAAATTTTGGAGACTAGAGATAAGTAGTAACTAGTAGGCAAATCAGGAGGAAGACACTTCCTGAACCATAATGCATTTGAACAGAAGGCAAAGTCAAAAACCTTTTACAAATCTGTCTTGTGTGCCATAATGAGTTCTTAAGAGAGCGCTTTTGGGCTTCCAAATGGAATGGCAAATTTTTCAAATCTTTCCCTGTTCCATAATGTACAGAAAATCTTGTCCAGTTTAGCTCCCTATCAAAAAGCAATTACAATGATGTCTCTGATAATATGTTTTTAACTAGTTCCAAGTCTTAGCCCATTAGACGGCAAATTATTCTGAGGTGTTTTACTGCTTCACCTTGTGAAATTTTTAATTTGTGCAAAACAAGGAGAAATGAGCGCATATATTTTATACGTACAGACACACACAGAAAAATGAAACATTGACTGCCTTTTTCTCCTCTAAGCCCACTGTTTATTTAGACCTCTAGCTGATCTTCCATCACAATTTCATCTAATTTTTATTAGGTAATAAGTATTAATTATCAAACATATTAATATAAATACTATTAATGAAAATTACAAAACCCCCCCACATATATACATATATAAAATAAAGATTTTTAAGCTATTGGTTAATGCCTGATCTTGTTAATATTATAAGTTTCCACTTAAAATTATAAGAGTGAGAAAATTTTTTTGCAAGTGTGAAAACCCCAAACTACTATATATTACTCAGAAAGAGGAGTACATAAGTGTATAAGCAGGTCTAGACAAGCTCAGTCAGTTATAGGCTGAAAAAAAAAAAAAAAAAAAAGGGAAATCCACAAGGTGACATGCTGACTGGCAATGAGGTATGTGATACAAGATGTTTTCTAAGCAGCCCTGTACTGGAGCTCCAACAAGCCTGACATGTGAAGACTTTTGGCCTTTGAAATAAGCTGTTACAGAAAATAGCTTGCAGTTAATTGGTAAAACCGTGCCAGGAGGAAGACAATCAAGAAAAGGACAAGCTCAAGAAGTAGTCCATGATGTACTAGGGAGAAAATCTTCAGATGTTTGTACACATCTACCAGAGAAATGGTAGCTGCTTCCTAGAGACTGGGCTCTTTGGCCTTGAAGAGGAAGGGTCAGATGATTTTCCTGAGCAAAATATTTCTGTTGACAACACAAATTAAAAACAACTTGGACAGCTTTTCAGATCCAGGTTGAATAGATAAGACTGGCAGCTAGAAGGCATATATAATGACAAAAATGTAAACCCAGTATATTTCATTACAATTCTGAATATGACTTGACAATTCTTTAGAAGGAATAAATATGGAAGTTCATAGGACCATTTGTACTGCAACATTTTCAAAGCTAGAATTACACACAAAAGATTTGGCAGACAACAAATTTTGAATCTACCTTCTGAGTGACTGAGCACTGCTCAGAAACAATTCTTCCCTTTATTTCAGACTGACTACCTGACACATTTGAGCACCTTCTTTTCAAACCACCACTGTGAAAGAGGCCAAAGAGTCAGGAAAGGAAGGGAAGACTTTGTTGTGCACTCACAATAGAAGCAGATTTCCCCTGTATCTTCCACAGGGAGAGTGGTCCTGTGATGCAACCTTATGGAATGGCCCAGGTGGGATGTGGTTCCATTGCTCTCAGCAACATCACTGCAGTATTCATCTGCATTGATTTTGCTCTGCCTCCTGTCCTGTCTCATTACAGGAAATCACAGCTCAGCCATGCAAGGAACTGCTTGTTGTCTTCAGGAAGAATTGGCAAAAACTGGATAATGGAGCTGGTTATATCATTTGTATCTTTGTTCAATGGCACAATGTTGATCAGACAGAATTAGATGAAAGACAAAATAGGGCTCAGCCAACCTGATATTCCTCAGTGTTTTATGAATTGAAGAAAGATCTCTCTTAGGGATTTCTTGATGCTGGACCAAATGGAAAGGAACGAAAAACTTTATGGTTCCTAATAGACCCCAACCTAATTCAAATATAGTTTTCTGTCTCCTAACAGACTTTCCATATATTACTTGTTAGATTTTGGAATAATTACAATTACCAGACTCCTATAAGAATAGTCAAAGTCCCAAGATGAATGAAAGAATGGAACTCTCCAAACATATATAAAAGTATTCTACTCCTAAGATTTTTCTGACATTACCATTTCTGTACTAAAAACTTACCAAGATTCCTACCTACTTATTATTTCCTTTTAAATTTTTTTCCCTCTGTTTTGGCAGGTCTTCCTTTTCTCCGTTTCTTATATTCACATTACTTAAACTGAGTTCCTTTTCCCAGAAAAACCACTGTAAAAGAAGGTAACCTACCTAAAACTGCAAACCAGCCCTGCCTTTACATGCTGTCATTAATTATTCATTACTTGGCTCCCAATGTGGCAGGAACTGCCTGCTCTTTTTCCATAATTTAGGATTATGCACACTGTCTCCTGGTGAGGAAGAAGGATCATTTCAACTCAAAACCGTATGTTTCTGGCTATATGTGTCTCTCCCTCTCTAAGGATAGCTTACTGTTTGCACTTTCAGTCATAATTCTTCAATGTCTTGGTGAATATATTGGAATAATTTTATTATTTACAGGTATTCACAAGCAGCTGCCAGCAAATGATATTAAAATACACAGCTGTGAGGTGAGTATGTTCCTCTCTGGGTTTTGAGGAAAAAAATCCAGTATCCAGTGACAAGACAAACATGAAGATTTACTTAACATAACTATTCAGTTCTTGTTTAAAGTGTGGTGATGAACAGATACACATAGAATACAATACCATAATTTGTTTGGAAGGAACCTGTGAAAATTGCCTAGTCCAACACAATTCTTAAATCTGTATGGTCTATACATCATCTACCCCAAAAGGAACAGTACAAATGTATTTCCTTCACCCCCCCCAAAAAAAACAAAACCAAAACAAACAAAAAACCCCACACAAACGAAAACCAAAACAAAACAACAACAACAACCACAAAAAAGCAGGCAAGACAGCACTGTCAATTAAAAAAAGTCACTTGATCCCACCATTAACTGACTCGCTGCAAACTGACTTTTTGGGTTGGCAAGGACTTAAAGATCACCTAGTGCCAATCTCTTTGTCACAAGCAGGGACAGCTTCCAGACTACGAGGTTGCTCAAGGCCCCATCCAACCTGGCCTTGAGCACTGCCGGGGGTGGGGAATCCACCACTTCTCGGAAAACCAAAAGTGTAGTGTTGAACATCATCACAAGCCCAAAACCTGGCACACCTTCATCTTTTACAGAGTTTTCTCATAATAATTTTGGTGACATCCTGTGGTCTTTTCTCTCCTGAGAAAAGCTCATATCTAGAGGTTTGCCAGTTTCAGTGCTGTGGTCAATATCACTTGTACATACTATTTTTAGAAGTGATTTGTGGTGGTGTGCTTGAAAATACAAATGGTATCTTGGATAAGTCATTTAACCATTCTGTAGCCCAGCATACATACACAGAAGAAAGCGCTGTAATCTCAAAATTAATTGGAAATCTGCCTCAGTCCTCATTTGCCAATCCTATCCTTAAAATACAGGTCTATTTCCCCAAGCGTAGCCCAGAGACCCTATGAATATGTGTTAGTCATAATACTTACAAATTACAAAACCAGATAAAACTTACATGACCCCACAGGGGGAAAAAAATTAACAAACCACTGAAGCACAGGTAATGCAGGGCTTGCTGCTCCTCTCATTTGTAAGTGCAGCAGCAGTCAGAACACTGCTGTGTACAGGGCATCAAGCTTCCTCTCTGCCCCTGGGGCAAAACTCAGATTTTTTTCTAGTGAGATGTCAGGTTAGGGAAACAGTGTTACTCAAGCTGCCAGCCTCAAGGACAAGAAGTTAAACAAGAGCATAAATGTCACTCTACAGGGATCCTGTATGTTTTCCAAGCTGGAATTAAAACTGAAAGGCTGTAGGAAGCAGACCCCCATCAAGACCAAAGATTAAAATATAATCACTCCCATACGTGCTCTGAGTATAATATTGCAATAATGGTCTGGCATGAGCTTACCTCTAAAATGAGATTTCTCAATTAGTGAAATAGCTTTCCCTGGCAAGCTAAGCATTACTGTATGTTTTCAGGAGCTTCTCTCTTAGTACAAGCAAAATGATACATTATCAAAGTAAATTCTTTATTCATTAACTCTAAACTGAAAATTCCCTCATAATGCAGCTTTTCAGAGGACTGCATGACAGATTATGCAACAGAAAGACACTGCTTCAGAGCTGTGTCAGATGAACAGCATGTGAACAAGTTTGAGTTATTGCCAGACAAGGGACAACAAGTACAATGAGAAACACAAGAAGTTCCATCTGATCATGAGGAAAAACTTCTTTGGAACAGGCTGGGCAGAGAGGCTGTGGAGGTTCTTTCTCTGGAGATATTCAAGACCTGCCAGGATGTGAATACATGCAGCATACTCCAAGTGAACTTGCTTTAGCAGGGGGTTAGACTAGATGATCTCCAGAGG
Source organism: Origma solitaria (assembly GCA_013397895.1). Classification (NCBI taxonomy): domain Eukaryota; kingdom Metazoa; phylum Chordata; class Aves; order Passeriformes; family Acanthizidae; genus Origma; species Origma solitaria. Next base: position 1,325,766 of record VZRL01012172.1, on the reverse strand, counting down.
TCCCTTCTGACCCCAATCATCCTGGGAGCCCTGAAATCCTTCACAGACTCCAACACTTGTCTCCAGCCACAAATCAAGAAATCACATCTCTATGGGATGTGTTGATTTCAATAATGAACTTTTCCTACACTGAAAGTAGGTCTTCCTGACCTCCTTCACCTTTACCCCTAGTCTCCAAAAAGTGGCATGCTCAAGTTTCCTCAGCTACTCTAAAGTTCTCCCACAAAGATCAACTCCCATTATCTAGTAATGATTTGTACCACTTTTTTGTGAAAAGGCTCTCTTTGCTCACCCTTCATTTCCATTTTTTCACTTGCTTCCTTCTAATGAAGCCTTCTCCGTGCTCAGTGTCAGCGCATGCACATCCTCTGAATTCCCCTCACACATCTATTTCTGCTCCCTTAATTCCTCAAAGCATATTCTTTTTGGAGAATTCTCTTTGTCATAAATATTTCAGCAGACTTTTTTGTCTGTGTTGTTGCGTGATGCATTTGGTGAACTATTCCATTTTCATTAGTTGATTGTTTACCATACCATTTTTCTCCTATGTTTTCTAGAGAAATCTTTGCCTTTTCCACCTTTCCCTGCACATTGCACTCATAACACAAGAAAAGAGTGGAGGTCAGAGAGACTGTCACATTAATTTCTTTTGATACCATTTTACCAGGAAAATCCTCACTACACCGGTGATGCAACAAAACAATCTGATTTTACTCATGCATTATTTAAAACTCAAAGTGATATTTCACAAAATAATGCAGGATGGAAATGTGTAAGTGGGCCCTCATAGACTGCTAGGGCAAAGCTGACTAAGCTTCAGCAAATGAAATAGAAAGCACTAAAGCTGTTTTGTTGCTGGCCCCTGTGGATAGCAGCAGTCCCTCTGTGCAAATCCACTGGCTTGGTACAGCAGTTGTTCTGTGCAGCGCAAGCTTCAATTCTGCACCCTACTGCTTGTGCAGGTGTTGTAGTATATAGATGGGGAGCTCTCCTTCCTCATTTCCTCAGCCATTTGCTCATCTGGTTCCATGTCTGCCACTGTGCTTTCTTGCTTGATACGATTCTAATTTCCCCATTTAATTCAGAAAATCTAACAGCTGCAATTCAGAAAGCAGGCTCGCCTTAAGGAAGCATCTGAACTAAGCAGAACTGTAAGCAGGTGTTCGCTTCAATCTTATCATCACCCTCAGTGCACTCATCTTCTCATTTTCTTTCTCAGAAGGAAGGAGAAAGATCCCCATTTTCATAATGTTTTTGTTTCTGTTACCGTAATAAATCTTCCAGAAGAGTAAAAATTGTACTGATGGATTTGAAAGTAGCTGATTATGATAACCTGCTTTTACAAAAAAAAAAAGGAGACTTCTTTCAAATATGGATAAAAATGCATTGGTGAAGGGAAGGTGGGAAAGGAAGGAATGGTTCTGTACCTCCAACTTTCACAAGCTAATAGGAAAAAGGGTTATATAACCTCAAAGCTATGCATGACCCAATTTCCTCAGTCAAAATGCCCATGGCTTCTTAATTGGCATTCACATATGGTCACCCCACTGACTGCAAGGCAGAAGGTCAGGGATATTTCTATAGAGACTCAACTGTTGAGCTCAATTACTCTGATCCCAGGAGGTTCCTGAGGAACAGGATGTGTCAATAACCTAATGGAGCCTGAATACCAGCACCCTGCTGTGTGTGTCCTGGACAGAGGTGCAGAGTGTAAGAGTGGTCAGGGCAAAAGAAAAGTGATAACTCTGTGGGTAAAGGGCTGATTTCTTCCTATTTCAGTAACACAATGAGCTCATCATCTTTCTCAACTTAGCAGAAAGATGTTCAGCATTTGCTGCTTTGCAAGTGGCTAAGAGGCCAAACAAGTGTGTGTTCTTTATTTCAGAGCCAGTTTTCATTAGTGAAACAAGAACAAAATAAAAATATTTCTAAAATTAATAATTGCTGCTGACATAAAATGGAGGTAGTGATGTCTGTACAAAAACTTAACAGGATCTTCCTTGGACTTTTTTTTTTTTTNTTTTTTTTTTTTTGGTAGGGGAACAAGGAAATAAATGTAATTCAAAGGTCAAGTGAACAACAGGTTTGGTCTATCTTCTATTTAGTAGGTGGGACAGAAGAGCACTGAAGTTGCTTGACCACGGTGAGATACTGATGATATCAGTAATGGAATCTGGACTCCTCAGCATTCCATCACCATCCTTCCACCCTCCAAATCAACATCCAACCAGAGGAGGATTAACTGTGCTACCAACAGAAACCAAGCCATAGAAATCCCACAAGGACTTGCCACTGAAAAGGGGAGAGGATCTTCTTCACCACACATTTTAAAGTCTGTTACATTATGCAGGCTGTCCAGATGGCTTGTCAGCAGCACTTTGCTTCATCTCCTTTGCAATTAGAAATCCTGAGAGCTGGTAAGTCCGACAGACCACAGCTATTTCACAGGAATCTGTACGATTTATCTTAGGAAGCTCACAGTTTACTCTTATGTTCAGAGACGTCTCAGGTGAAATTGCTATTTTTGAAAGCTTGGTAATAAAGCATGAATACCATTTTTCTGTTACAAGTCAGGAAGGAAAATTCAAGAGAGTTTCTCTCTTCTAATCTTCTGGCAACAAGTGTGACTTTTTCTATTTTTATGTGTTATCTATTCCTTTGTCTTTCTCCCCTCACATAATCCCTGCTAACAAATTCCAGGTTAATTAACTGCACAGGCTTCCTTATTGATGTTTAAGCATTATCTATCTGGGACCCCCATCAGTAAAGAACAGAAGAGAAAACCTAGTTCACCTCTCAGAAGGCAAAGATGTGCAAGAAAAAAGAGTTTTTTACACTGCCTGTAGAGTAAGACTGGTGTAATAGTGAAGCTAAACCTCTTGACAGTTTATCTTAAAATGTTCAAGACTCTTGTTGTAACAAGGGAGCTCATGTTGTTAAGTTGAATGCAGAAACACTAAACTAATAAAAGAAAAACCTCAATTTTATTTTCAAAAGGCATACAGATATACAAAGCCAGAGACAATATATTTGTCACCTGAATCACAGAAATTTTGAAGTTGACCAAGACCTCTGGAGGTCATCTAGTGCTAGCCCTTGCTCAGGCAAAACATCATCTAGAATGCCAGTGTACAATATTCATTAGGATTTGAATACCTTCAGGTATGGAGACTCCTTAACCAATCTTGGCAACTTGCCCTAGAGTCAGATCACTGTCATCACTGTAAAAAAATTGAATTTTCTTGTATTTCAATTTGAACCTACTGCCTCTAGCCCTTTGCCTGGGTGGTGCTGAGAAGAATCTGGCTTTGTCTTCTTTACCACCCCCATCAGATGGTAAAAAGAACACACTGATTAGAACACCCTGAACCTTCCTTTTTCCACATGCAAAAATCCCAGATCTCTCAATTAATCCTCAAAAATCAGACAATCCAATCCCTAAATAATCCTCATGCTGTGTCGCTGGGTTCACTCCAGTACATCTCTCTCTCTTGTGCTGGGGAGTCAAGAAATGGACCCAGCACACCAAAGCTGAGCAGAGGGGAAAGGATCACTGCGCTCAACCTGCTGGTGATGCTGTTGGTGTTCTTTGCTGTGAGGGCACATTGCTGGCTCTGGGTCAACACTGGAGCCCCACCTGTTCAATTCCATAAAGCTGCTTTGTAGTCTAGCTGAAAAACCATGGATCATCACAGAACTATTCATTTTCCCTATATGTCCTTTTCCTCTCTCTCGTATATCACCTGGGTTTTTGAAATATCCACTCTGAAATAAGAAGCTGATTATCTTCCTCTCACCAGCCTTTGCAGTCATGTGTCATTCCTAATCAACCACAAATCAGTGCCATAATGTGTAACAGAGTTGATTCTTTAGCTATCCATTATCTCAAAATATTAAACATGACTCTTGCTTTGATACATTTTTGAGAAGACTGAGAACTCATTGCCAAGTCCCCATCTTAAGTAGGCAGTTCATGCACCACTGTGCACAGCAGGGTTATATTATGTGATATATAGTGTGCTTTTAGAAGAGCACACATATCTTGCCTTCTTTTCTTTTCCCAGCTATGAGAACTCCAGTACATATTTCTGTACAGATGTTTTCCCACAAGCAATTATATCAAGAACTTCCACATCTAATAACATGGTGCAGAATAGAAAGAAAATCCCTGGAAGCATAAAAAATAATTACATCCTTAGCTGAAAACAAGCCTCTCTGTCTTTATTTATTTTTTTTTTAGCTGGAGACAATCACGATGATGGTGTACAGTTCAACCATTCCCTCTTTGCTGTGAGAACCTTTGGGATAATTCTGCCACCATCCATTCTTCATTGACTCAGTATCTCAAGACTTCAGTTTTGATTCCATGATATCACCTGTGCCTTCCAGGGAAAAAAATCCACACACTTTTATCGGTCTTTGAAATTTTGGGAAAAAATTGTATCTATAAAAAGGTCTCCAATCCATAGAAATGTGATTTGTCGCCTGCAATTTGATTAATAACACAAAAAAATATGGCTTTTTTGACACCATAGTAGTGTACCCCATAAATAAAGCAAGGCTACATTATCATACACATTATAGTCTGAAAAGAAATCGTATTAGACACTACTAGTAGAGATGGAAAACAAGACATCAGAAATTTCATTTTAGTGTAGGCGGCAAAATTTTTTACTGCCACTGGGTCATATTAATCCTAGGTTCCTTAAATTTATATGGAGGGAATATTCCTTTCTGGCTTTAACACAGAAAATTACTCCAATGGAAATGTGCTATAAATGGCTACAGGGTGTGGGGATAGGTAAACATTTTGCCCACTGCTCAAATGCAGTGTAAATAGGGGAGGGTGAGACAATAATTTCACAAGAAAAACTTATCTTTTACATGTTTATCTAAATAATTTCATCTGTTATTTCTTTTTAAAGGTTGAATAATTTGATCCCCCTTCCAAAAAAACTTAATTTCTATTTAAGTCCTACAAACACTAATTTCTTTTTCCTCCGCACTTAGCTTGTCTCTGCACTCAATGCAGGATGAATTTCCCTTCTTTGAGCTTATTGCTAAGCTCCCTATATTTTACACAAGTTACTTGATACCAAGAGTTCGGTGCCAAGTTTACTCTGCAGGAAGAAGTAGTTAGGGAATTTATGTAACCTTCAGTTCTTTTAAATGGATCCCCACATTTGTGTGGAAACAAAACCAAGCAGAAATGCTTTGCAAACAGTACCAGAGCCAGAGAAGCAAACTTTATTGCTAAGTACAAAATATACATCACAAGCATGAATCTATAGGGTACTAAAAACTTGAAATCAGCCCTTCAGAATTTAGCTCACAAGGTAACTTTTCCCACAGTAAATTAGCCCACAAGTTTACCTTACAAAAATATAGAGCATGGATGTTTTTCTGGGTGAGTCAGGTGCTTCTTTATTTGTGATATGGATGTTCTGTTAATTTATGTTGTCTGTAGAACATATGGAAGTTGAAGTTCAGACAAACAGAAGAACTTTTCAGAGTTCTTTTATCAAAGGTTAATTTTGACATGAAAATTACTTTTGTAAGAAGTATCTATGCACAATTACCAGGTGCACAAAAGTAAAATAGTCAACTGTTTTTGATAACTATAAAAGTCTACAGAATGAATGTCAAACAACTTAACTGCACTGAAAAAGGAAAGGTAGACACCAGGGAATTGATGTCAGCCCTAGCTTTCTCTTCCATCCCAGCTCAGAATTGTATATTGTTATACAAAGATCCTTTTTTTGACAGCTAAAGGAAAAATGAAGAGTCAAAGGAATAGCAAATGACATCTATTTAGTTAAAGTACTGAGCGTCTTCAGGTACAAAGTAGTAATTTATGATGCAGGTCAGTATCCAAATTGCAGTGTTGACAGGGAGAGGATTGAGTTTGATGAAGTCTTGGCTGCTTCACATTCAAAGCAGAATTACAGCAGCAACTAAAATAAACCTTCCCTCAGAGGTTATAGGATTTCAGTGCTGTAAATGTAATCAGCCTAAAACAATACTTTTGTTTTAATCTCTTAATTTAAATATCTTCTTTATCTACATTCAAATTTGAAATGGAAGATTGTTTTTGGTTGATTGCATTTTTTTTTGGTTTGGTTGGTTTTTTTTAAAAAAGTAAAACATTTTAAAGTCGGCAGTACTTAATGGTCTTTAGCAAAATAGTTAATATGTTATTCATATAATATTAATTTCTGTGGAAAATTCTTCTGGTCAATAGCTCTTCCTAAGATATCTTCAAACTGCAAACCTCTTGGGTCCTCATCTATGATTAATAAAAAGAATTACATAGCCATATATCTAAGATCTTATTAAAAAAACTTCTGTATCTCAGGTTTAGTTTCTCCCTCCAAAAGGCAGCTCTCCACAGGGAATCACCAATTAGAGGGTGGCACCCACAGGAGATGCTAATAAGTCCATTAGCATTTCATATTTTAATGAGGTATCTGTAGAGAATAATAAACCCCTAAAATTTGTGAAGCATAAAGAGTGGTGAAACAGCAAATAGTTATGATGAGAGGTCAGCCAAAATATGAAATATGGTGAGTGTCATGGTACTTCACAGGTCAGGTGGGAGCTCAGACCTACACACTCTGTCCCTCATTAGGCTTCTGTAATGGACACTTGGCACATGCTGATGCAACTAAATTACATAGTGCAACCTCAGCCAGTGCCAGCAGTAGCTTGACAATGCTGTATGTATGCACAACCTTTGTTTTAAGTAGTTCCAGTCTATTAAAAGGGATTTTATTGCTGACAAACTTGAAGCAACCCTTAGAAAAAATAGACCACAGCTGTACAATCAAAGGGCTGCTGTGGAGTGGAGGGTGTCACACAAACATTTAAACCCTCCATCATGGGAGATGGCCCAGCCCAGTGCTATGGCCAGGGGGCCCAAGAAATTTTGGGACATGGAAAGAGAAACAAAGACAGCAAATGTAGAGGCAATTGTGCTGCTGTCTGCAATGTTGGTTGTATGTTGTTTACATTTTAAGGTTTGGGTGGCATGGGGCTGCAAGAGAGAATATTCCAGAAGAGTGGTGGATTCTGTGTCCTTCTGTATATGCACATAGGCTGAGGCACTTTCTGATAAACATGCTCTAGTCATATCTACCATAAACTTCAGTCAAACCAAAGCTATCAGGCTCCATGTGAAGAAGTTTAAGTGTCTGTAGTGCAGAGATCAGTTTGAATGATACAATAGTCAATTCTGATCTTAAATTTTAAGGAATTATACTGCCAAAGCACTGCAGATTAATACAAGGCAGAGCAGAAGAGCTTCTGTGAAATGCTTCTTATTGGCAAGACAAAGAAAATTCATAGCATTTCTATGAAGTGCAGAAATTTATAAAAGAAATTACTACTAAATATAGCGTGAGTCTCTGCAGAGTATGCATCAAAATGTAAAAATTTTGGTATTGACAATTTTTTTGGAGAAAAGCATTAAAAATTTCATTAATATTTCCCTGTCTCAAAGTTTATAAGTGAGGGAGACTATAGGAAGGAAATGACTCTCAGTGGAAGAAAATTATTTGAATTTTACTGGGCTGAAAGGAATCAGGGATTGCTGTATGAATTAAGCATAATATAATTCTACAGCCTGAAGGAAACACCCTGATAATAAATTTACAAGTTAAAAAGTCAGTTAAGGGTTAACAAGATCAAGACCTAAGTTAGCAGCAGTTGTGAGATCTGTTTGTTTCAACCTGATCAGCAAGCAATCCCAAAATCATCAGTGAGGTTTCAAGGCTGCTTTAGAAGAAATCAAAGAGAATACTGTTGTGCTACTCAACAAGATCTTTTTTTTCCTGAACACCCTCCCCTGCTATTTTTCCATGTCTAATTCAACGGTTCAACTCACCATGTCCCTGAACAATGTTAATACTTCTGTAACTGAGGTTCTCCATTATAGAGTAGAAGAGCCCTCACTACAAGCCGTTTGCATGCTGCTCACCAAATTTCTACACAACTTCGTAATTGATTTAGTGGTGAACTATGATTTTAACCCACAAGCTAACCCAGTTGTATGAAAGGAAGAGCTGGCATTGGCTGGCACAACCCTGGGCTGAAGTTTTGCAATGATACATTTCAAACAGGGATTTAAACCAACTCAGAATTTTTTTTTCATAAAACAGCACCACCCCTAAAGCTGAACAAAGTTATTTTCCTACTGTTAGTTACCTACAGAGAAGGAATTCATTACAGAAAAAAGAAAATAGGAAGAGATTGTGTCTTCTGAGGTTCAATGCCAGCTGTAACTACAGACATCCTAGGAGAAGTGAAATATGGCATTAATTCTGAAAGGGCAGTAAGAACATATGAAAAAGCAGAGCATCTTGGAAATTTAAGGGAAAGCACAACCAGGTCTCTGTTGAAACCACCTGCTCCTTTCTCAGTACATGCTTCAAATTTCTTTTTTTTTTAAACTGAACGCAAGAGAAAAGCTGAAGCTCACTCCTACCCTCAAGTATAAGAAGGTGTACAATAACTTTACAGCTGCAGAGGCTGCACATATTTGTTTATTTTTTTAAGTGACAGTCAGCTGATACTTTTTTTCCTGATGGGAATCCAAACCTGTTTAGAAACTGTGTTTACTGTTAATCCACCCTCTTTCTCATTGACCACACCCTGTCCTTTACTTTTGGCTCTGGTAAAAACCTGCATTGATCTTTAAGAGATTTCTAGAGAGAGAACTACTTTCACATAGCCAAAATTCCCAAGAGAGAATTCCCAAAATTCCCAATGAGAAGACATACAAGATGATGTTCTGGTTGTGTGAAAAATGAGACACCATGGGAGACACCATGATTATCTGATGTATAAACATTAGTTTGAAGACTTTTGCTGACGGGCAACGTCGAAATAATTCTGTAGGAAGCAGTGTAAAAAAAAAAATCTTTTGCTGAAACTACCAAGAGCAGGCAGAAATTGTGGGTAGGAGAGGGCAGGACAATTGCAGTCAGTAGATATTTGTCTATTTAGCCTTTGCTCCCACAGTTGTAAAAGAATGAGAGTCTGAGAGACACGTGGTATAGTAAAAAAGGTAGAATAACACTGGTGAACAACAGTCTTAAAAAAATTAAGAAAATAACTGACAGCAATTGTGGTTCAAACACATGACTTGTCCACTGATTGACAGAAACTCATGGGAAGAATATAGTAGATGAGAATGGAGGAATTATGTGGCAGTACTCATCTCTTTGCCCATTCATATGCACTTAAAGGAACAGAAGCACAAAACCTTCAAATTGCAATCTTTCAAAAAATTGCGCTTCTGTAAAAAAGTATCTTCCACATAGATATTACTGCTCTCTTCTCCCACGCTCATGTCCTATTCCCTTTTTTGTGTCTAGGTTTCAGTTCAGGCTCACCAGCCATGGATATGCAGGCATTGTCTGCTAAAGGCATATGGAGGCAGGAGTGCTGCCCCAGAATTTACGAATTTCATCAATAGCATTTGCTACTGGAGGATCCACTCTGAACCCTAACTCAGATCTGTTTGGTTGCTGACAATGCCCTGAGGAAAGACATGATAATCCAAAAAATAACAACAGCTAAAAAATTTGGCATGGGAAAAGGCATTACTTACCAGGAAAATAAACTACCAACATAAGTAATGATTATTATTAAAATACAAATGATCTTGCATAAATCACATTAGAGAAGATTGTTAGTTCACTGCTGAACTAACAAATGGACCTATGCTCAAAAACATTGTGATCCATCTGCAGGCAAATTCCATCTTTTCCCTTAAAATCTAATTTTGTATTTGTTGCAAGCTTTATTTTGTAAAAGAAAATTCACAGATGTACTTTGCTGATAACTTCATTAAAGCACACCCCAACAGAATAATTAACAGCCTCTCTGGTCTCCCTCAACTGTCTTAGCGATCATCGTTGATAAAAGATCTGTTCCCATCAAAGAGATAACAGACTTTTCCCTCCAAGAGAATTACATTAATGCCCAGCAACTGTTGATTGTATTGTGAGAAATGATGTCCTTGAAAAGTGTAAATGCACATCTGTTGTAGAAAACTTTTGATATTGTTTAAAAAATGCTGTTTATAACAGTATATATTCAGTAAAATGCAAAAAAGTTGTTGTGCTTTCCCTATTTGCCTTCAATAAGAAAGAAAATTTTCAAGCAAGCAGTAAACCATGTCCAATACAAACTACTCTTATCCCTCTTTCCTCGTCTATCTACATAGAAAAATAGATAAAATGAGTTCTAATTCATGTCTGCAGTAAGTAGCATAGAAAACACTTTTGTATAGCAAGTTAGCTGTCTGTATCTCACAACCTGGTTCCCATTAATTTTCAATAAAAAGTAAAATTAAATACTACTGCCCATTAGCAAGAATTAAAACATCTGGTATTAAATAGTATTTTAATGGTAGGTGGAACATTTTCCTCTGAAGAAGCTTTTCAGATCTACCTGATTATGTGAAACACAATGAAATTTTAGCCATTTAACATTTTTGCTACTAGCCATCCCTTTGTTGGGGAAGCCAGGGGTTGCTTGTCAGAGAACTGTGTCCACAGGTGATCTTGGAGCAAAATAAAGGAGTTTTTCTTCTCAAAACAAACAAACAAAAAGCATAAACTCTGTGAAGACAACCTTGAGAATATAAAGAAATTCAAGCCTCTTCTCAAAAACAGAGCAGTTTTAGCTCATCAGTTTCAAAAGGCATGTCTATATTTATGTCAGAGGAATCAGGTCAATAACATCCTTGCACACATCAATTTATTTTTCAAACCTGACCATATAATTTTGCTTTTTTTGTCACCAGCATTTTCTGAGGAGGGCAGAAGTGCTAATGAACACTGACAACTGCACAGCATATACTCCTCTAGTTGTCTGAGCCGCGGCAGAGGCTGTACAGGAAATCCATTCCACATCCTCACACAGGGTCACGGGGGAGTCACTTCTTCAGCCTCTGTGCTGCCCCATTCCCGTCTCCTCATCCCCCAGGGAAGGAGGTAGCAAGTTTTGCTATGGCAGGCAAACAGGAGACTGGCTAATCTTCCTTGCCAACATGGTTTGGAAACCGAGGCGATGTCAAGAGAGGGCTAACAAGAGTTTAATCTGCCAAACCCCTTCATCACAAACACCTGGAGAGCTCCTGTCCAGCTGCTCAACTTCCCCAGTCTCGCAGAAATCTTGTCCTCCCCTTGCTCTTGGCCTGTGCTGGGCGGGGTGGTCATGTTCTGACCACAGAGCCCAGACCCAGCCCTTTCCTGTCAGCCAATGCTTCTGGGAGCCCTGTGTGGCACAGGCAGCTTGGCAGAGAAAGACTCAGCTTCCAGAAATTACTGTGGAATCACAGAGCCAAGAGGTGTATGTTGAGGGCTGGAAATTACCTTTAAATTGGTGTATAAAATAAGAGAAAGGAGTAATTTGAGGAGAAGAAAGATAATTTACTTTGTCTACTTTATTCAGGGAAAACCAGTCTGAATCAGTGATGGTGTTAAACTACAAAACCCAGTATTTTATCCTGTTATTGCTATAGCAATACCAAGGACTTGCCACTGTCACAAGAGATAATAGCATTTAAATAGCATAGTAAGTGCTGTTATAAAATACTCTGAAATAAGTGCAAGGTCATGTCAGTCCCTCAGAGAATACTTTCTTCATGGAGGTTTCCATGCTTCAGGAGAGTTTTAAATTTTCAGACAAATCTACTTCCAACTCATTTTCTATAACTATTCCTGACATACTCTGATAATAGCTGTGATGGGATTGCCTCTGAAGACTTAACAGCCCACCTTCTTTACTTACTGAAATTTGTGCTGAATTTGTAATGATCCTAAGTATCTTATACCACAGTTTCCTCTGCAATGGACGGATGTCACAAACATGTGATGACCTAACAGAAGGACCGAGCAGAAGGAGAGGGTGGATGAAAAACAGGAATTGCCTTTTGTTGCCCAGCAGTTGTGTAAAAGCAGAGGAATGCAAAGTGGCAGACAGGACTGTGTGCTTTCCCCCTTCTTTTGCCAGACTACCATCAATTGATAACACAGTCATTCTACCAGCAGTAAACATGAGCTAAGAAATCGTAGCTGTATGATTAAGGCCAGATAGGCCACTCCAAGGCTCCATATTCCAAGCCAGAAGGAACAGATTACTTCCACTGAGAGGCTGACTTCAATTTCATCCTGTAGAAGCAATTAATCTCACTTTAAACCTAAACATTAAGAAACACTTTCTGCTACTGCAGACAAACAAAATGCATGCCAGTGATCTGCTGGAAGTACATCTAACCTTCAATGAAAGAATTCTGTCTTCTATTTAAGTGCAGAAATACAGCAATGAGATTCTTTATGCACTCTGTTGTTTAAAAGGCAGAGACAAGAATAACTGCCCCGTTAATAAATTTTTTTTGTCTCATTAGGAAGCATCCAAGAATGTCAAAAAAGCCATTTTTAATTATCACAAACTTCAACTCATCTTTTGAATTTGAGTATTTTATTAACCTGCTGTGGGAGTCAGCACTGCTACTGACCATACCTCTCAGCTAGCTTTGCCAAAACAGCTCTTTGGTGTCTTTTCTGTGCCTGCTAAAGGACATTAACACCATCACTGAAACCACAATGAGCGCTAACTTAGAACACAATAAATGGTTCAATAAATGCAAGATCAGTTGAAATCAAACATGCAGGAAAGGGGTGATTTTTAGGATATTCTGCTTTAAAATAAAGATCAAGGCTGTTAAATATTGTGCCTCTGTCTTATTTTTTTTGGCAAAACAATACTGAGAATGAAGTCACTACACCAACACATGAACTTTTCCTGTGTTTTCATCTCCTCCACTCTCTGGTGATCCCCACTATAGCATGCTACAGCAATAAATTTTATTTTTGCATAGCAAGTAATATGGAAAAAAACATTTTTTTTTGGAGGAAGCATTTATGAGGTGGAGAGAGAGAAGCATGTTCTCATTGGGTACTATTATCATGATATATATGCCCATTAACATAGAATTAATTAGCCAAAAAAAATTGCTGTGTCTAATTCAGTATCCCATTTTAAAATATTTTACAAATTAAAGAAAATTTGAAAACAAATGTAGGGCGTTTAAGACAAGAAAATGGACATCTAAGTGTTCAGACCATAAAAAATGTTTACAAAATGGTAGCTTTAATCACAAACTTATTTACAATGGCAAGCCTGCAACTTGACAATGTCATTGAAAAATGCAGAATGATATGCATAGTAAATTACGTGGAAATAATCTGAATTACTAATACGGTGCATGGTTGGAGAATTTTAAGCTTTATCACAAAATATTTGTGCACAGCAGGAGTTCTTTAACACGCTATATCAAATCAGACAACAATGTGACTGGATATAAGAATTAGCAATATACTAAAAATGGAGCAATTCAGGGGGGAATCTAACAGCATATGTCTTAGCTTCAAAATTAAATTGTTCCCTCTCTTATGGTTGTTGCCATTTCCCATTCCCTTGCTTTATACTCACAGAAAAAATTTTGAGGTTTTAATTTTTACTGGTTTTCCAGTCTCTTGTGCTTTCCATTTTAATTCTTTTCTAAGGTGTGAACACATGACTGATAAAATTATTTTTTTCTTGCTAAAGCATCCAGAGGTTTTATTTTACTTCAAGCTAAGCAGTTTAAGCAGTGATGAATGCTTAAAAGTAAGATCTTGTACCTGTAGAGATGATGCAATAGCTTAACAATTATAAAAAGCACTCTTGCAAGAGTAACCTTATTTCACCTGAAGGGTCAGGGAGAGGAGAAAAAAGTTTTTTACACAGTATTGTACATTTTTTCACAATACTGAGAAAAGAAAAGAATAAAAATAAAAACACCTGTCCTGTAATCTTGATTTATGAAGATGTACTAAAAAACTAAAAAACTGTTTCCACTGCATACCTAGTTATGTATTTCAGGCAAATAATAAGGGACATTAAGCCCAAGAAGTGTAAAACAATATTGTAGTCTGATTAAAGGAACAACATTGCTTGGACACATTGTAGGATTTGGACAGCAAACACCACTTTTCAGAGTGCTACAAGGAGACAAAAATCAAGAGATAAATGCTCTCAGCCTCTACTGTAATATTTTATAGAAACTCTGTTTAACTAAAATATAGAAACTCTGTTTAACTAAAATATAAATAATCCCATTGCTAAAACCAAAAACACCTAAAGTAGTTAGCAAGGCTCTCAACAGAATAGGAAGCATAAAATAGAAACCAATTGCAAGAAGTTTGGAAGCAGACACTGCTCTAAATAGGGATTACAACTGTTTAATTTAGATGTGCACACATTAAATGTTGTGCGTAAAGAGGAAAAACAAGAAAGCTGACCCTTGAAAAGCAAGCTCACTCTCTTTCCCAGCTCTCAGATTACTTACCAAAAGCAAAGGTAGATTTCTGTACTTGAGAGGCAAAGATAACTGATCCTTTTTGTTGGGTATGAGGTTTTTGTTTGTTGTTTTGGCTTTATATGGTCTGCCTGGAAACAGTATTGTTCCACTCAGAAAAGTGGGATTTAAGGGGAAATTAGTGACCATGTGAAAATGGCTGAATTTAGAGGTACTATGAGTAGCTTTAGGAGCCTTAAAATATCCATAGTTACACTGAAAGTTCCCCTTCATGTGCACATAGGTTGCTGGAAAAATCACTTGCCACTAGATGCCCAACAATGTTTGGACATGTGTTGTTCCAAGGCTAGAAACTTCAATAACACCCATTACAAGAATAATGCTTGATAGTATCATACATAAAAAAATATTCTTCATTTCCCAGCTTTTTAATACATCAGACACCTTAGAATCAATAGATTTCATATTTTTATGTGTCATCTCTGATTTGCTAAGTCCAAGAGAGATGGAATACAATTATTTGCAAAAACAAAACCAGAATTTTTCCTGAAGTTGAACTGCAGAACATTTTGGAGTTCACTGGAGGGAATGGTATTATTTACTACCCTGTGCTTTGCCCCAACCCAACAGCATAGCTCTGCCTTCTTCAGAGCTCCTAAATCATCAAAATACAGGAAGTGTAGCTACTTTCATAGCCTCAAGGATCACTGGAAGTCTCAAGAGAAAATATTTTATTCTGAGAGTTTTGAGTCAGATTTCTTGATCAAAGAGATTGGGATATAAAAGCTCAAGTGTACTCCCAAACTTTTTGAGTTCCATATGTCAGCTTTCTTGCAAACACACAAGCACCATCCCTCTGCTTCATCAACATCGTCACAAAACTCAGACTGGCCCAATAGTTTGAATCTGCATTGTCCTTTCTATAAAATTATCTTTTGTCAGGAAGTCTGAAGAAAACAAACAATAATACCAGCTGTGGAACTCTTGAAATTTTTCTGAGCTTTCTATTATTTTTTATAAAACTGTTCAATTGAACAATATGGTAAGTCACAAAAACTTATTTTAGCTGATGCCAGAAGAACCCCACTTCATTACTGTACACAGACATTAGATGTCTGTCTGTGACCTGCTTATAACTGAATGTCTTCTTGTAGCTCACAGCAGCAGGACACGGCATATACCCAACAAAACTAAACCTATTCCATTGTTCAAGCACGAGGCTGCCCCATGTGGTACAACTGGAGAACTGTGCATGCCAAACTGACACACATGTGGAAGAGCAAAAAAGAAGGGAAGGGAGAAGATGAAAAATACCTTAGGGAATACTATTTTCCCCGTAACTGAAGGAAAACAGTTCTTATGATGAGCTATCTTGAATGCCATTCTATGAACTGCATCCTTTGAATTACACAATTCAGAATTACACAAAAGGCGACCTTTTCAATATGCTTTATGCGAACTTCAGTATTCTTTATGCAAGTTCCCTGGATGTTCAGACCCTTTCCCCCAAAGGTTAGTCTGGTTATAATCAGGAAGGAAAAAAGACATAAAGCTATTCTACAAAGTTAAACTGTTCAGATCTATTCAGTGTCTTTTTAGTTATTCCTTAAATTTTGTTTCAGAACAAGGTCTGTTTCCAAGAAGTGGCCAATGCTCTGTTTTTTTTGCAAAAATCTCTGCCTAGAAGAATTCATATCAGATTGATATGCATTTAATTATGTGCTTTTGAGAGCAAGAACTTAAGTTTGCAACAGGTTGGGCGACCTACTTCTGGAAACAGTCTGCCACGAGCTCCTGGATAAACCTGCAATCAGCAGAATTAAAAATCTATACGGCTGTGTCTCATGGTATGATGATTAGACATCTACCAAGGTACAAGTTTTCAATTTCTATCGAGGCAACAGAGAAATTCTGTTACATCTAAGGGATAGGCACACATTTCTTTGCAACAGCAGATTAAATAGTGAGGGGAGAATTGAGAAGAAACAATCACAATAAGTCTTCTTTTTAAGACCTAAGAATACATTTATCTAGATATCATGTTTTCAGATAGCTAAAACTAAAATACAATTTTTAAATGAAAATGCACATTGAAAAGTCAGTTTTTGAATTGGTCTCCCTAACAGGAAAAAAACACAATTAAAACAAAAAAACCCAGTCTCCACAACAATCCTTTCTTCTGTGTTTATCCACACCAAAAACTAGGCCTTATTTCTGTTTTTGCTTTTTTTTTGAAGCTCACTCATGGTTCATTTTGATTTTCTGCCTGCTCTAGTTTCTTTCATCAGGATTTATATTTACATGTTCAACAGTTGATCTTTCAGCTGTATATAATTTTAAAATTAGAGAAATTTATTTTTACTAGACCCTTTAGACTCTTACACTTCCAAAACATGAGCAAGCCATTACACAATCTGGAGAAGACACATCAAAGTGCTATAAACCTTTTAGTTCTGGGTGTTTTATATACTTCTCCCTGCCTTCTAGCTTTTCTCCCTTCCTAAATGAAATATGTATTATTCTCACAGGTGTTTGTCAGCAACCAGAACACATCTATCAATTCAACACTTGAGAAGAATTCATATCTACCTTTCCCAGCAATTCCCTGCCTACAGATCCAGGTCTTTTCCAAAGGATTTAACTGAATTTCGAGATAAATACAAAAAGGACCCAAGGCAGTTTTTTAATCAACATTTTTTTCCAAAGGTGATCTTTGTTTTCCTTCATTTCTCTGTTTACACAGTTGTGCTTCCAAGTGAAGAGTACTTCAAATCTGTCAAAGATATTTCATTTGCCGTGTGTTAAACACCCTCCCAATCAATTTCTTCTTGGACTTCAGTTGCTACAAGTCCTGCTTAACATTCCTCATTTACCTAAACATTAATGGACAGCCATCATTAACTCAGTCTTATTTTTGCCTAAAAATTTCTTTTATCATATAACATGCAAAATATTCCAAATTATATTTGTTAGCTCTGAAGTTGCAGACGAGGCACATGGTGTGACTCTTGGGGATGGCTTATGCAGGGCTAAGAGTTGGGCTCAGTGATCCTTCTGGGTCTCTTGCAACTCAAAATATTCTACAATTCTGCAGACTTGTAGTCTGTCTAAACTTTTTACATTTCCCAGTTTCTTCTGCTTAGTAGTGTCTGGGTATAGCATATGACACAAAACTAAATTCATAATTTTACCTTAAAACATGTATCAATGAAAATGATTGCTCCTCCACTCACAGAAATATGAAAACTGACACTCACTTATACAGAGAAAGAGATGCAGACCTCATTTTCCAGCTGTATATTAAACATAAAATCAGTGGAATTTAATGGTATTTATAGCCAGTTTATACTATCATGAGAGGGCATTCAGACCCCCACATTCCCATACTTTTTTTCTCCCCCAGCCCCACTTCATCCCAGAATGAAAAATGCATTAAAAACTTGCATCTTTACTACCCACCCAAGAAACCAAAGAACAAATTTCACAAGAGTAATGCACATTTAAAAATCTGAAGCAAAGCTGTACCATGAGCTGATCTCTTAAAATAAGACATGAAATTGCTTTTAGTACTTACCCTCACACATACTTTGGGCACAGTACATTTCTCCATCCCCCTCACAAACACTGGTTCTTTAGGGAGAGCTCTCAGCTGTTTTCTCATGTTTTATTTCCTCTCTTTCAGGACCCCTCACAGGGAGAGTACTTATGAAGGGCGTTCATTGCATCATTGCCCTGAGGTCAGTCAAGATTGAATAGCCCCACCTGACAACACAGTCACCACAGGTGAATATTATTAGCCTTTCAAATATCCTGTGTAAGGCTGTTGAGCTGAGATCTCTGTTAAACACATACTCTATTTTCCCATCTAGCTCTAAAATTCTTTTCAATATAAGTTAACTGGGAGGAAGACTGAATATAAAGATTAATGTACAAAGCAGCATCCCGTCTGCCTTACTTTAGAAGCATCTCACCTGTCTTACCTTTAAGACAGTAGATTCTCATGTGTTTATAATGAATTGCGATGAAGTTCAAATTTTCTTACTTAGGCAAATAGCAAATATTAATTAAGGTCACTTTCAGTGAGCACTATATTGTGAATGCAGAAAAAGCTTGGCCTGTTTAGCTGGAAATGGAAAGGGACTTGTAAACATAACCTGACATAGCACACTAGTAAAAAAGGAAAGGTGAGATTGCTAAAACTTCATAAAGAGCAATGCTGTCCACTGAAATAATCAAATCTTGGAATACTAAACAGCCTGTGTTTGCATAACGGAAATTATTTTGAGACTAGTAACTAAATATTGTTTCTCTAGCCATGGTTTTTAGCTCTCTAGTGAAAACCAAAATTGTAGGCAGATTATACAGCAAATATAAGATATTGTTGAGGTAGAAAATATTGAAAGGTTTAAGAAGCAATTGATGAAGTATTGAATTAGAAAAAAATAAATAAATCCACCCATGACTGTTAGACATAATGATGCAGATAAAAACCTTTCATTTCAAAAGTCTTTTCCTTAGAGAAAATGCTAAAGTATCTCACCACATTCCCAGCTAATAGCTACTGTTTAGCAGTATATCAAGTCTGTTGCATTTCTGCTGCTTCTCAGTACTGCTCCTGGCCTGCTTCTTAGAGGCAAGTCAATGAATTGCTTCGGAGAGAAAAATGAAGCTGCTTTCCCTTCCAACAGATACTTAACACATTTTATACCAGTAGAGGAAAAGACAGGCTCACTCAAGAGAAGTACAGGGCTGAGAAATCTCTTTATCATCCCAAGAATGTTCCATATCTCAAGGACCAGAAGCAGCAACACAAAGTTAGACAGGAGTTTAATGAGGAGAGAAAAGCAGATTGCACAGCAACACAGTTTCTTTTACCTGTTTGCAATCCTGAGGATACACTTAGCAAGAAGTAACAATGAGAGAGACAATTAATTCCCTCTTCAGCTTCAGGAAAGAGCTGTCAATTACATTCAGCAATTAAACCTGGTTCTATATCACCTATTCTAGCAGGAATGTGGAGGAAAATTAGCAGCTGTATTTGCATCATAATGTATTGTGCTACCAGACTGGCAGAATTCCAAACAGGCATTCACTAAAATATTTTATTAGCTTTGACTCTGAAATACTTAGTGTAAAAGTGTAAAGCCTGCATGGTGATAAACTGCCATTTCAAAATAGTCCACTTGAGACCTAAGCTCTCCAATATAACCTGGAGGAGAACTAGGACTGAATGCCAGCAAAGCTTTTCAAGATACCTAGGTATTTATGAAAATTTAACAAAAGGGGCTTCATGCTGAATGTAAACTCTCATGTCTCCTTTTTTTTTT
>VZRL01012172.1:1231213-1306057 GCA_013397895.1 Origma solitaria | reverse complement strand
TTTTTTTAAGCGATGAAATTAAGAAGACTATTCTTCTCTATTTGGAGTTTAAATCATGGAAAGTGATTGGCAAAAAGTTTTCATCCTTTGAGATAAGGAGCACATTCCACATATTGGAGGTCAGAAGCTTCAGAATAAAAATTCCTGGTGGGATTTCATTTTATTAAGTTCTAAATTAGAAAAAGGGCAAGAAATAAGATTAACTGAAGCATGACAATATCTCTACCACCAGCAATCACTCATCACTTGCTTGCTACCTTGTAAGAAAGAAGAGGTAACCAAGAGAAAAGGGATACTATACTGTTGGCAGTATTTTAGTATTTATATAGCAGTCACCATTTATTTACACGTCTTGCTACATCACCCAAATTGTTCATCACTACAGCATTTCTTTGTCAGTTCTACATGTTCCTTCACAGCCTGAGACCATTTGGGGGTAGTGTGAAGTGGTTCATTTTGGAGGTTGGCAAACAATCCCTAAATATACTAAGCAATAGCTCTTTCATTGTTTAGGTGACATATTAAAATTTACTGGCACCTAAAATTTACTCTAGATTTACACAGACATAAACATTTTCTCATTAGAAAGAAAACAAATCTAAAATTATGTTAGTTTGTACAGTTTAAGAGAAAAACAAGCAAACAAAACACCCCCCCCTAATATTTATTTAGATTTACTTTACATCCTGTAATCTGGGTTTAGTCCAGACAGTTTACATCTAGATTCCCACGTTCCCTCCTCACAGGTGAAGATTTCACAAGGCCAGCTTCCAGCTGAGGACCAAAAAGGGTTTAGCATTGGAAATGCAGAAAGACCACAAGGTAGTGGTGTAGAACAGAGAAGAGAAGGATGCTATGGAGAGAGTGCTGGAAGCAGCACAACAGGAGATGAGCATTAGTTCTGCAGATGTGCAGTGTCAGGTGTCAGGCTTATTTCTACATTTCACTGCATCAAAGAAAAAAGTTTTGTACCCAGCTGAGTGGCAAATAAGATGGGAAACTAATATACAAACCATCTTGGACTTTTAAGGTGAAGTTCTGCTTTGAGCAAGTGTGAATAAGAAAGGATTTTTCTTCCTCCAAGATCAAAGCAAAGACTTTAATTGCTGAAGTTGATTATCAAACATTTTTGACCTTTACCACTGCCATCTAATCTGAAATAAATAGCTCAAAGGACAGCTGGTGAAAGCATGCTGAAGTTCATGAACTTTAATACATACCCACTGATTTTCCCCCAGCAGTTGCTGGTTCTTTAATCAAGACATAATACTAAGTGTCAGAAGTAAGCATCCTCATACCAATAACCACACTACGTGACTGTTTGGGGGTTTTGTTTGGTTTGTTTGTTTCCTTTTGTCTGGTTGGTTTGGTTGTTTTTTGGTTTTGTTTTTTTTTTCAGATATAACCCACTGTTGGTGTGATTTTTCACTGAATACACAAATACTCTCCAAGTTCCAATATTCATTCAAATCCATTTTCATGAACTGCTACATATAATGAGGACGCTACACATCATTGTACTCAGCCTCTAGAGCAGTGAGTCCTGCAAAGCAAAAGCACACAGCAGCCATTCAGAGAACAAAGTTTTTTAAAGATGAAAATGACTGAATCTTCTTAAAAGTACATCTGAAAACAGAGGTCGCAGTGCTTGGCAGGTGAAGACAAGAAAAGTCCTCTTCTACTCTAGGGTGGAACATGATTGAGAAAGAGTTGAAGAGGAGATGCAAGTATTAACATGAAAAAAAAAAAAAAAAAGTTAAAATCTATGTAGGCTGGTTTCCATAACTACAGACATGAAAACAAAGCCAAACATCTCCACTTCCATCCATTCCATCGGGAACAATACCAAATCTGCCTAGCTGATGGTACAATACTTGCATGCTGGATCACATGCAGGAGGCCCGTGAGGGGACTGCAAGTGCTACTGCAGGTCACAACCCTCACAACTCCCTGAGACATCGATTCCTTCAAGACACAGAGGCTGCAAGAAGCAGCACAGCTCAATTCACCTCCAGGTGTCTTACATATTCAGTCACTCCAAATGGCTTGCATCGATCTCCTGGTGACCTGAAGCTCCTCAGGGCAGGAACTTTAAAGCCCAGCTGAAGCTAAAACCTATGTGTAGAATTGTAGATATTCTATATTAGGCCTTTTTTTATTCATTTCCTTTCTCAAGTCTTTGGGCAAGAAATTAGAGAAAATCACTTTCAGTTAAGTTATACTGATGTTTATGTATCAGAGGAAATCCCACTGTGTCTGAAGGGACCAGAAGCAAGTCTTTTTCTTGTAAAGAAAGTAAGAGGTGGAGAATGGTCCTCTCATCTCTGCTCAGCTCCATTATAGGTGCAAGCCCAAATTGTTACAATTCTGTTCTTCAACATGTGGAGAGAGACAGCACAGAAAAAAAAAGAGATGCAAGAATATTCAGTGAGTGTTGATCAACAAAGTAAGAAATAACAAATGGAACAGCGCCTGTTGAGAGCTAGAGGTCAGTTAATACATGCTGCACACAGTATTTTGTTCACAATTGGAAAGACTCCCCAGGTAAATGCAATCTTACACATGCTAAGCTCCTAAGCTGTAGTTAATGCAGTTTTATCATCGTTAAAACATGCGAGTCCTCAGATAAATAAAAACATCTGTTTAGTTTTTGAAAACTTTTTTCAAACACCTACGCAAGTTATATTAATGTATTTCTCCAGTAAATCTCCAGGGCAAACCTAAACACCTCAAGAAACTCAAGAAGGATTGAACTGTACTGACAAAATTGAAAAATGGTTCAGATACCACATTTCTGCCCTCTAAGTTTTCATTCTGCCAGCTTGTAACATCAAGGAGATGAGAAGGGGATACAGGTTTCAAGAAAGAAATCTTGGCCTGAAAGTAAACACTTCAATACCACACATGACACTTGTCATAAGAGATAGGAAATCCTTCAAATGTTAGAAATACCACTATATTTCAATGAAGGAAGAACATTACCTCAGTTACTATGCTGGATAAATTCCAGTTCTGATAATTACATTCTTAAAACTTCAATCTCCATTGCCATTTTTACTGACTCTAATATATGTTATGTTCATATATTTTAGTATCATCATACTACTTAAACACCTTCTAAAAGTCCTTAAACATTTCCTGTGAAGACACAGGTCCTCCTTAAAGGCATTGGTTGTTGTCTAGCTCTCTGGAATGAGACTTGGGAGAGGAACTCCAGAATATGATAGTAGAGCAATTGTCTGCATTTAACCTAGATCTGGTGATCATTCTCTGCTAAGAGATATTATAATTACTAGATTAGGTTGTTTCGGGAAATACATGCTCCTAAGGCTCTAAATCAGTTTGTGATTAAAGTTTCTACCTTCTTAATTAAGTGACAAAAGGTAAAAACAACATGAAAAGCTTTTTACCTGGTGTCAACCTCAGTTTCGCAGCTGCAACCAATAAGCAATAGAGGACTCAGTGCCCCCGCATGCAATTTTGCTTGGGACATATACTATGGCTAAAAGATGTCTCCAGTTTGTACTAGGTCTGCATGGGCAGGTTTTGGTAGCAGGGGGCCACAGAGGTGATTTCTGTGTGAAGCTGCCAGAAGCTTCCTCCATATCCAGCAGAGCCAATGCCAGACAGCTCCAAGGTGGACTTGTCTCTGGGCAAGGCTGGGCCCATCGGAAGTGGTGATGTGGTATGTTTATTCTAAAAGAATGATGTAGGTTCAGAAGCAGCATCCCTGTGATCACAGAGCATTGCACTGGTACTCATACAGAGATCATTTTCTGCTTCCATATCACAGCATGCGTCATTTCACTGTGCACTCTGAACCAAATGCTGTGGGTCATCATTAATTCAGAAATCAAGATTTGTTTTCTTTAGATAGTCTGTTGGGTGCAATGGAAAAATGATTGCTTCTAGTCTCTGCATCAGGTTTTGATTAAGGTTTGATTTTGTTTTGTTTCTGCGCAGAGAAACAGACCGGAAAATTACAAATAATAAATGACATTCAATCATTATTGTTCTATTTTCCCATTCAACACAGTTTTGAGGTCATTAGTGTAAGATATCAAGTTATTTTCAATCCTTGGTCTCATCAAATATTCAGTAATGTTTAAGACTCCATAGGTAAACTTACCCTGCTCTGCCTAGAAATTTCTTGCATTGTTAAAATGAAGTGTGTCAATCAGAAGAGTTAATGCAGTTCTGATCAAAAATGCACTGGAACCACCACACTGCAAACAGCAGAAAATGCAGAAACCCAAGAATAAAGATATCTGACACAACTAGTAGAGGAGAAGAGCTTCTAAGGCCCATTCATCAGAGTTTAATTTGTGCCCCAAAGCATGATCTTTCTGATTTTTTGTTGAAAAGAGAGACTCTTTAAAAAATATTTTATATAGATAACAATATTCACAGCTCCATAAAACTGTATCTGTAATGATGTTATTACAGTGAGTTTTATGGTTTAATTATGCACTGACTTAAAGCAGTTCCTTTTAAATGTAATGCCTTTCAGTTTCAGTGAATGTTTCCATGTTATTGTATTATAAAAGAATGCAAAGAGTAATGATTTTTGACCCTTTTTCCACACAGATCTTTACTTGTGGAAGAAAAGGAGAGCATCTGTGGGATTTTTTACTTCTGGAGTTTTTTAAAACTTATTATTTTGGTTTTTTTTACTTTTGTTGTGTTGCACTCTCCAGTTACTGCTTTAAATCAAGCAAGTTTCAATATTTTCTTTACTATTTCCTTCTTACATCGATGTCACTCCTCATCTCTCATTTTTCTTACCTCTGTACCACTTCTATGGGCTGTTTTTACCACTCTGTATGTAGAAGTGGCAGAGAACCCTGACAGAAGAGAAGTAGGGATTACTTTGTCATGCACTATTTATATAGCACTTAACTCTAGTACTTCTTGTTTTCTAGACGGGTTCAGTTTAAAAACCACACACATGTGTAGCTATAAACAGGCATTGCAGTGCAGAGGACTAGCCAAGAATAATTTAATTTCTATTATAATCTGTACTTCAAATGACAGTTGAACATCTTAGTGGGCAGGAGGAAGAAAAAAAGAAAGAGAAGGGAAGAAAGTGATTTCTATTGCCCCTAGCTTACTGCTAGAACAGAACTAATGCAGTTTAAGAACTCTAAAAGCAGTATCTTGACAAAAACATCTTGTGGTAATACCTTACGAACAAAAACTCTTATGCTCGAGCCAAGTGCAAAGACTAATTGTCCAGCTTTGAAGTAAAATTCCCCTTCACTTCTCAAGCTCTCCCCTTCAGAAAGGGCTCAGAAGGTCTGAGGAAACTAAAGTCCAAATGCAACTCAGTTACTTTCTGTCACATACTAATAATTAAATTCTTTCCTTGTTTTTGAATCTATTTTTAACTATGCGAGGAGTAAGCTCTACTTTTTTTTAACTGAAAAATGCTGTATAAATTGACTCTGGTGAAGAAGGTGTCATAGAACCCAAAAGGATCAAGACACAGGGAATAAGTACTATGTATTTTTCAGGGAGAAAAAAAGACCAGGACGTGTGGGACCTCAGTTCCTCTTCAACCTCAAAATATGCCATTCATAACAAGCTTGTTCTGAGATGTAAAATCAGTCTCAATACCGTCTTTGAAAAATCCTGACCAATTTAGAAGTATAATCTTTTAAAATAAAATTTTTTCTGTTAATACTGAGACTTTGTTTCTTTTCTAACTATTATAGCCATGTACAATGGGTATAATATGGAAATATTGAATGGGACTTGCTCCTAGGGAACTTGCTTCTTCTTGCCTGCAGACAGGCTCAGTTTGAGAGGTCCAAAATACCCACTATACAATAAACAGGAGTCGACAACAGCTATCTATTTGATGTATAATACATGTACAGGATTTGTAATATAGTAGGGATGTAATACATTAAATCTGATAGTGAAGACAATTATTTCCATCTCTACAGAGATAACATCAAGAAAACAGGAACAAATAATCTGCAATTGATAGTTTACAGAGAAAAAAGATGATAAAGTAAAAAGTATTCTTACTTTTCTACATATTAAGAATGACCATAGGAGAGGGGCAGCTTTTTGTAGTCTCATGTTTTATGTGTCATTTGAGCCATCTGGCTGGCAGTCTGAGCAACTAAATTGTCATTCCCTTCATCTCCACAAGAGAGGAATATAACCTGATTTTCCTACCATACTGTGTACTGATGGAACAAGACATAAAAGCTTTTACCTGGAACAGAGCCTGGGAAGACCCCAGTGACAGCTTTTATGGCATTTCAACTCAGTTTCTGAACAGGAGCAGTTGGCCAGCCCAGAGCTGGTGACAGCCCTTTGCTGCTTGTCAGAGAGGAACCTGACAAGCAAGGGCAGATGAGAAGGTTCAGCTACAAGGTTTTTACTAATCCTAAGCCAAGATTCCTGAACTGTGACATGATGCTTCATCTGGTCAGAAGAGTCAGTTCAAGGTTTCAACCTATATAACACTGCTGAACAAAATTCATGTTCATCCTGCCTGCTTCTCCATCAACAGGATTATACTGCCATACAAATATCTGGGAAAGGTTGTCCTCTCCTTTAGACACCCTTAAAAGTAGGCAACAGTCCCTGACATGCTCATTCCTTAAGACTAGACTTTTATTTGTCCTATACAGAAAATATTTACCTGTAGAATACTGAGGAATATGTATCCTATACAGCAGGGCTACAGTCTTTGCTTCATTGTTTTCTGTATTGCACAGGTTCTCCAGCAAATCTAATTTAACTCTTGAGATAATTTGCTTCCTTTCCTCTTTTTCCCTGCCCATGAATTGCAGTTACAGGTTGCAGACTGCGTGTAGTGAAGTTCCAGAGTGGTGCTGAGCACTAGTGTGTTTATCTCAACCTCTGGGTTATAATCCAGACAGATGTCTAAAAAAGATGATCTATTGTAACCTTCAGGCCTTTGCCATGACATTTATAGAAATTATGAGTTTCTGTCCAAACCATTTATTTCAGCTCTGTAGGTGTTAGGGTAAAGATCACCACAGAAACACACACACACTGAGGTGCTTCTCGCCTTTTGAATGGAAATTCTTACTGTGGCAAAGATGAAATTTCAGCTCCAGCATACCCTGAACATTGTTCCAAGTTAGAGCCAGGACTGAGGGAGGGGAGATCGTGCTTCACAAAAGCTTGTCTCTGTTGACATGGATACAAAAGTGATGTGTGGAACTGCCTGTGATGAGCCTTTTAAATGATTTAGATACAGAAATGTGTCTTTCATCTATGGTGAAAGAATATTACCTCTACACTGAACAACTTTTACACATATCCGCCTTGCACTAAATATCATCTGTTCAGCCCTGTTTTAGTTCAGCAGCCAAATCTCTCTTTCACCTTAAGAGTGGTGGATCACAGGTATCTGCACACAGCAGCTTCCACCACTGGCCACATTTTGTGGCTGACTTACAGAAGGACACTGCCCCCATATTTATCCCTTCCCAGAGCTTTTCACTCTTGCAGAGAGCTTCTCTGGCTTCAGGCAGAGGAAGACACTTCTGTCTCCAAAGCACCTCTCCACCAACAGTTGTGCCTAATTTTGTATAGTCATAAATTTAAAGAAAACTATAGTAAATATCTTACACCACTGAATAGTTTTTGTTTTCAAGTCCATCCTCAAAAAAACCCCTATCTGTGCCCATGATATCGCAGTACTCTCGGCAAAAGGGATTCTCTATTCATTAGTCCCCCATGCCCTCCTCCTGGAAGGTTCTTTTTACCAAAGCATTATCTCAACACTTCTTTTCAAGGAGGAACAAAAGGATGCAGAATGTAATCTCCTTTATTTGAAATTCTGCCATCTTGCATACTGGCTACACAAAACCTGGTTTGAAAGGCAGCACTGTGAACAATTACTGGTGCTTACAGGTGTGAAATCAAACATTTCAGACTGATGATTCAAGCACAGAGAATACCAATACCTCATGGGCATTGTATCCTGACTTGCTGTATATAGAATTCAGTTTTCTTGATATACACAATAATGTGCATTTGCACCCTCAGCACGAAGGGTTTGTAAAAATCTTAGGATAGATTTAAATCAAAATGAGAGAATATTCACAGTCTAAAGATGCAGCCTGCGTAAGAAAGGAATCTTCTTTCATTAATTATTTCTTTTTTGTCTACTGCCTTTACCCTGCAATCCAAGATCCCTGTTTCTGAGTCCATATGTTCACTTCAGACTCACTTGCACCTTGCTTCCCTGGTGCAATTAATTTTGAGCTTTAATCCCCACATTGGTGGCTAAGAAACACTTACTTTAACTGTGTGTGAGACAGTTCATTTACATCTTAGTCATCTAGTCAATCAACATATGACAATAAGAATATTGTCAAAATCAAAAACTATATTACCTTAATCCATATGAAATTTAATTAATATGTGAACTAATTATAAGTTACCTGTGCTAAAAAAAATCAAATGCTCATAAAGAATGACCGAAATTTAAAGCACAAAGTACCAAGAAAGCCCAAAGTATATCCAAATATATGAACAGATCAACAGTATGGTGCTCAAGGTTATATTTTTTGAATGAGATTGTCCATCCGTGTAGCAAGTGTAAAGAATTGTTATTTTTGTGAGAAAAAAAACCCTCAAAGTTTGTTTAAAGGTACTGCATGCAGTTATAGATTGACTTGAATTATGTGGTAATATAATAGTAACCCCTCAGTTACTATTGTTTAATAGCTTTTAGTCCACTGTTGAACACGGACATTTTTTTGCATAGCTGTCAATACATGCTTTTCTTGAATATTTGAAATTAAATTCATGACACAGAATGAAAGATTTACCCCACAGTTCTATCTCCATAGACAAGTCTGTTACAAAACTCCAGCCTTGTCAAAGACACAGTGCTGTTAGGTGCTGAGTGACTGGAACACAGCAGCACCTCCATCAAAAGTCAGCCACAGCTTTTATGTTGTTGGCCACCGAACCTCTTCATCAATGTCAATCTCCTCCAACAAACTTTCCATTTTTAACATTACAAATAATCAGGATCGACTCCTGGTAAGACTCAGTAGTAATCACCATCTAGCCCAGCTCTTACTGACTGAACACTCAGCAGTCTTGGGCCATTGATGGCCAAGCAATTCTTAGACTTCCACCCTGTTATAGCCTCTCTCTACGGGAAAGCTGAGAATATAATTTCTGTCTCCAGAATGAGATGCAACTGCATCCACAGCTTCTGTTTGCCACTTATTAATTAAATCTGGCAGATTGCAGAGTATTTTTTGAAGCATGTTTCTGAGTCAAGATGACTCATTTGTATTAATGATGCTGAGTATGATAATTGTCAAATGTTCTAAAATATTTATAACCATTTCCTCAAAGAATATATACCATGTTTCCCAGGTAATTTCCATGGAAGTTCTATGTTTTACTAAAATGCATATATGCAATGCTCCTGTAAACAAACAGAAAGGAATTTGGAAGTACAATAGCTAAAATTAGCAATTAGAAATTGTGCACAGGCCCCACATTGCTTTATAGATTTCAATATACCTTTTAACCTTCTTTTACTGGTAGGATTAACTGCTTCATTTTCAAAGAAGAAAGAGTCTGGCTTAACAGGCAGTTCTGAAACACTGGAATATTTATTACAATCACATTAGTAACTATAAAAAGACTAAGAAATCTTTTAAAACCTTGTGAACAAAGTTCATATCATCAAAACTTGGACTGTAATAAGTGGGCAAATTTACAGAGGCAATTTTAATCACTGAAGGCAAGGAATGTTCCTCAGAGGACTTAAAAATACTTTAATTGGATTCTTCCCAGTACTGCCTAGAGAGAGGAAAAATCAGAGCCTGGGAGAGATGCTCGCTGAGGAGAAGGCCTGAATCATTATAGCTATGAAAAGAGGAAAACATATATTAAAAATAAATTTACAAAAAGAAAGAAAAAAGAGTATGAGAAACACAGAAGAGAAATGTATGTAATTGCAGTCGGATGTGGAATGGGAAAAATAGTTTTTCTCACTGCTTAAAATGTAGAGAAATTTGATTCAATTTAAATTGAGGTGGAAAAAAAAATCCCCAAATTACAAACTCTTCATCAAAGTACCCAGATCTACCAACAACGTTGTTACAGTCCTGAAGCCCACAGCTTGGAGGCAGCACACCTGCTGGCTGCTCTGAACAGACTCTGGAATTAGGGGCCTTAACCAGGTCCAGTAAGAGCAGAAACCACATTCCTGCCAGGAAAGATGATTTATTGCAGGGAACCTGTCTGGCACTAACTGAACAGCAGAAACTGGAATCAAAGAATTTAATGGAAATTTTTCAAACAGTTACCATCCACTTTCCCCCCCACTATGTCTACTGTGTTTCTGGCACCGCACTAAGAAGAAATAATATTAATTAAGTATACGAGTTTTCAACAGGAAAATTAATAAATCTGAAGACTATAACATCCTAGTAACATATGGCTAGTAAAGGACTCTTGGGTTTCCTATTGTTGCACCATGGTCCCTCTAGAAGCATCTAGGATCTAATAGGTCCTTTAAGAGATGTTACCCAACAAGTTTACAGAAATTCACTCCTTGGGGGCAACTGTGGACACTTCTGGCTTTCAGCCTATCTCCTTTCACCTTGTTTTCCCTATACCTCTTGTTTGCTGTGTGCTGAAACTTGAGAGAGGGAGTCGTGGTGGTGAACAGCAAAGGATGATGGTAATTATCCATTACTAGGCCTTACAGAATACTCAGTGAGGATACATTTCTCTTCAGCCTGACTCTCACTGCATTTAGCTATTTTCTGAGCTCTTCCTTACTGTAGCAGCAATATAAGAATCCATATGATGCAGAACTCACCACATTAACTTTACTGTTAATAGTTTTAAGAAAGCAGAGGAGAGCATTTACAGTGCCTTCTGGCTGTGTGTATTTAATCTCTTTTGAGATTTTCCAACTTCTTCTCCAGGAGCTCTTGAAGACTATTGTATGAAGAACTTTTTTGTATCTCCCGGTTTCTTTAATAGACTATTCTGAAGCCTCAAACCTCTGGTTTATGTCTTACCCTTTGAGGGAAAGACACAGTTGAATTGAGCACAGATCTTACAGTCAGATATCTGGAACAGATATGTACTTTATTAATAGCCAGCACAGGATTGTAAGACTATTTTCGGAAAAAGAGTTTCTACCCAGATACAATGTTCCAAGTGCAGCACAAAACACTGTTTGCTTTTACAGAAGTGAGCTCCCTATTTCTGCCCAGAGTTGGCAATTAACTCCCGCTTTCCCCTCGTCATACATCAAAAACACAGTGGTAGCCAGGATCAGAGGAAGAAAAACAGCAGACAGCTCAGTAGGGACAGATGGACTCCAAAACGCAAACAATTTCCCTGTCAGAGTGTGACACTGTAGGGCTTTGCTGCAGTTTCCATGGCGGTGCAGCAACCACTGGAGCAAGGTGGCTGAAGGGGCGTGGGCAAGCGGAGACAGCCCAAGAGCAGCAAGTGGTGTGCCAGGAGACTGCTCCTCCAGGTGAGCCTGGGGAGGGATGAGCAGCCGGCACTGCTTGGCTCCAGCCTGAGCAGGAGCAGCCTGGAGGGGAAATGGAAAAGTGCATCAGCTGGGGATCCATCATGATGCAGTCATCCTCCTTTCTTAGTGTCAGGGGGAACTTGTTCAGGATCCCTTTTGTTTTTTTCCTTCCACTATCTTGTTCCCACATGCCAACCCCATGATTGTAACCCATGTGGCACTGTGGGGACTGATGTCACCAGCAAAGAGCAGCCCTGTGCCCTGGACTCACTCAGCATAGCCAGCACGGGTCTTATTCACAAAGGTCAGGCATCAAGATTTGCAACCTTCCATTTATAATTCTGTGGGAGTCATTTTGTTTATCTTTTTTTTGCCCGTGGAGAGCAGAGAGACAAAGGGTAGGAATGAGTTGGTCTTCTTCTCTCTTTTGGCAAATTAAGTGGTGTTTGAAAACAAAACCTAGTTTGTGTCTTGTTATGAGAATCAGACAGCCATCTCCTTGCCTGTGGTGGATCCTGCAGCCTAACAGTATTTACCTCAGAATAAGAATATAGTTCCTGAACTAAGCAAATGCAAATAACTCATTTAAAAAAAAATTGTATGTTGAATTATGAAAATCATCCCATGATTAGGGATAAAATGTCACCTTAATTTTATTTAAGTTGTCCTGAGCCAAAAAAAGTCTGTGTCATTGCCAAGGTAAGAATTTTGTGCCTTGATTTATTTGCAACCAGGCTACACAGAAGCAGGAGCTGAGATGACAAACCCAAGTGAATAGCCAGGTATATGGAAAAGCACAAGGACATACCTTAAGACAAATGAGAAGTGAAATTCAGGGCACCTTCATTCATGCTTAAAATAAAATTTTGATGAAATTATGGTGCATAAGTACAAAAAAAATCTACCTGGAAAACACAGTCATTTATTTGCAGTCACCTTCTCTGTGACCCACTTAAAGCTCCTGAGGCATTTGTCTGTCAGCATGAGATTTGTCTGGGCAGCCAGCTTCAATGCCTGAGCACAAGCAAACACATCAAGTTGTAAGGCACTATCTGTAGCCTGCCTGACACAAAAGAACAGTCATGTACGAAGCGAGGGCGGACGGAGTCATTCCTGAAATGGTGCTGCTGTTTTCATTAAAGTAGTCAGACACAGGGTGGAAGTGTTCTGTTCAATTTCTGTCTTACCTTCAGGACATTCAAAAGCCTATTCCACTTCCAGCCATTGCCTTGTCTCTCTTCACCCTGTGTGCTGAACACTGGCTGCTCTGGAGGCCAGAAACTAAACATCCCTGTACAAGAAGGAGAGGAGCTAAGAGGAAGCTGCCTCTCTTCCAAGCATTACTTCTGTGAGAAATTCAATTCCATGGCCATCTACTATAAAATTAGTCTAAAAAAATTCTTAGGTGATAGCTGTTGAACCTTTTCAATGACAAGTACTTATTTTTCAAATATGCAGCACCTGTGTTTGGGGTGACCCAGTATCCACTCCTGGATCTAGACCACCTGAAGTAGAAAACAGGAGAAAATACAGAAGGTGTCATATTCATTCTTCTGGACACTATCTAACCACCAGGTATGAAATGTCACCAGCTTATAACAGTCCTAAGTCAGACTTAGAGTGCAATCAAAATCTGCGTGGATACATACAATCTCTGGAGAAAAATAAAACTATGACTTGTCAATCTTGATTATTGACGTTTCAACAATGAAGGAAGAGAAAGTGCATTCCTCAGTAAGGTTTCCAATGTATAATAAGTGTCTGAATATTTGCAGAAAAACTTCTTGACAGCTAGTTATAGAATTTTTCCTGAGTAGTATCAGAGGGTGATGGACTATACAATTGAGTGTACATATTTACTTATCTACACTCAAACATTCCTGTTAGTGTACATTAATATTTATGCTTGAGTTATCTTTGAAATTATCTCTCTCCTGAAATTTCTTGTCAAAGCTGTAACGGGGTACAAGCTTTCCTGCTCCAGAGTCTTGCATGTATAAACTCAGTGATACTTTTTTATGTGGTATGGTTTTCATACCATGCTACATATATGTACTGCAAATGCAATTTACATCTATCCATGGGTATATATTTATGGAAGCAGATAGCTGTCTCTGAAAAGCCTCTATGGTAAATTCGGCACAAGAATTGTGATTTCAGTTATAAATAGACCTATGAATGGGCCTATGAATAGGCCTATTGATTGCTGGGGTTTTTTAATTCTCAATTGATTTACTCAGTCACCAAATAAGGGTTCATTATATGTTGTAGTCTAGATAATTTTCCTTTATTTTTTGTAGCTTTTGTCTCATAAAGAGAATTGGTGAATTGGATTACAAATATAGTAAACAAGTTTTATGATTTTTTATTAACTATTAAGGTAACTTTACACTGGGCCTTGTTGAATTTCATGGTGTTCATGTTGTCCAGCTCCTCAAGCCTGTCAAGCTCCCTCAGGGTGACATCCTCAACTGCACCTCTCAGTTTGATGTTATCTGCAGACTGGCTTCTCAATCCCACTGCCTATTTCATTAATAAATAAACCGGTCCCAATACGGAACCCTGAGAGGCATCACTGGTTTCTGATCTTTATTTGGACAGTGAGTCATTGACTGCAATGCTCTGGATGTTGCCATCCAGCCAATTCCTTACTCATCTAACAGTCTATCCATCAAACCCATATCTCTCCAATTTAGAGACAAGGATGTTGCATGGGGTTATGTCAAATATTGAACAGAGGTCAAGGTAGATGAATGATTTTGCTGCTATGTAAACAGAAAGACAATGTCCTGTTATGAATTATTTTTTCTTCCATTGGTTCATTATTATTTATCTGTTTGGGTTTTTCTCTGTTTATTGAACTACCTAGGTAAAGTTATAAATTATGAGAAAAACCCCCAAGGAATGCATATTAGTATGTAATCAGCAAATTCTCCTGCTTACTAACTGTTTGCAAAAGCAGAACCTTGACTGAGATTTAGCAGTTCCACCACAGTTATCTCAGTTTATAGAAAGTGAGGCAGTTACCACTGAATTTGGTAGTACTGATTAGAGATAGTCCAGCTACCAGTGACCAATTCATGCATGTCTCTTTGGCTAATGAGTAAAACAAACTGCCTAATAAGGTTGCACTAAGCACTGAAACTGTTCTCACATTCACTTGCAGATCTCACTTTAAACACTAGCATTTAATTGACTTACTGGTGAAATGTGTTTGCCTAAGCACAGTAATTCTAATCTTCATACAGGCAGTCCTATTACCTCTACTGGGAGGGCTCAAATACTGTGTTAAAATTAAGAAAGCTCTTACATTTCCTTATACTTAGCCCATGTGTCACACCTCAGAATGAAGTGCCTCAGTTCTCCGCAGCATTACACAAAGTTTACATCAAAGCAAACACATTTCTCTGACAATATTTCAATGGCATGCATCCAAGAAGACTCCGAGAAGAACTGAGCATTAGAGTCAAATCTTCAGCTTGGAAATCAGATTGTTGTGATGCCAGGACAGTTTATTTCTAAATGCCTCGTAGTCATCTTTCTGGAGCAAAAAAAGGTGCTTACAGGTTGTATTATGGAATTTTTAATAATCTTTAAGAATCATTAACTGAATTGAACACCAAAATAAAGCTTCTTGTTGTGTAGAAAATGGGCAACTAAAATTGTAAAAAATTAATAAAACCCCGTGTCTAGGCTTAAAAAGGGACACACATTGGTCTGGATTTCACTAGGTGAAAGACAGAACCATCTGTCTTCTAGAACACATATCAAATTGCTGCCTTAATTGAAATCACACAAAGCAAGTACTGTCTCAATTATGACTTACTAGGGAATATAATTTAAATTATATAGTTCATAAACTTAGTAAGATTGAAATGTTTAATAAAAATAACATTTATTCTAAAATTATACAGCTCTTTTTATGATTCCTTGAATTTCCCTGTGCATTGTGTCTATTTATAAAATAAACTACAGAGGGTTTCACATTCACCATAGTCCTCTAATTGATGAAAACTTGCTTCTCTTACCTTATATGAGAGTCCATGTTTTATGTATAGTATGAGTGAGAAGGCACAAGTAACAGGACTAAATTTTAGCCTTAGGCAAAATATGCAGAACTCTGTATAACTCTAAAGAAAAAGTTTGTTTTTACGTAGTATTAAACAAACAGATGTTGAATAAGTTAGCAGTTATTTAAAAAGTTATGAGTTTCAGTTATGAAAATAATATTAATTGTACATTTTAAACCTGTAATAAATAGTTCGCTTTCAATATGAAAACTCTTTTTCCTGTGTCATATGTCAAAAATTCAGGTTTCAAAGGAAATCCTCTCAGCAAGCCAGATCAGCATCTCAAGATCTTTCTTACAGACATTCATTTATTAAAATAAGAGATCCTGTGAGTGCAGAAGAGAATTATATGTTGGAGTGAAACAAAGCAAGATCCCTCAGATCAAGAATGAAAAGCAAAGAGGCATCTCTGAACTACCTCAGAACAGTTTGAACAAAAAATTCTTACCTGTAGAAAATGAAAAAATAAAGTGTTATATTGACCGTGTACTTGTTAATAGCTCTATGTTGTAGCCCAAATTCCCAGGTGTTTGAGTTTCTCCTTGGCACTGCATTTTTCACACAGGGCAGGTTTGTGTCTTTTGGTGGTAAGATAAACTTATTCTCATGTTTACTTTATAACTGTTGTGTCTTCCTCACTGATGACTCACATTGATAAGTGAAAGGACTCTGAAGTCATTAGTCTTAGCAGAGTATCACAAACATTTAAGTCCTTCAGATTTTTCATTCTGAAAGTGACAGTGTAGGAAGCAAAATCAGAAAAGGATAATTTTAGCTTTTGAATTTTCAGGAGGCCTTAAGAGAAAACAAACTTTGTTCCATTTATGTATTGCAAAAATGCAACAGAAAGAAAATGTCTTGGAAATCACCTGATGTTGACTTTGGATTTTCATGGAAAGTTTTTCAGCCATAAAATCTATAAATATTATAGATTTTATGTGACATAATGAAGAGTAACAAGACAAGTTGCTATTAATTGTACAACAACAAAAATTGTTTTTGTCTGTCATTGATAATAATTACGTAACATGAGATAATTATTACCTTAGGGTCTTTTGAAAAACATTAAAGTGTGAAGTCTCTAAGTATTTAATGTCTTTCATTAGAGAATCTTTACACATATGTCAAAGGTATTTCTGATAAAGTACTGGAATTTCTAACATGTAAAGACATACTCTTGACATGTGAGAAACTTTTAGTGATGCTACACTGTTGCATCATAGAAAGTAAGCCTAAAAAGTCTTCTTTTGTGAAAGGCTAAAAAGACATTTGTGGTGAAACACAGCTCACATCTGTCTTTGGATCTCATCTACTCAAAATGGTTGTGGCGAATGTCTTCAGGAGCATAAATCAGCTCCTTAGTCTTCCACCTGTTTTGATCAGTCAGTGCAGGAAAGTAAGTCCACGAGGAGCAAAATTCAAAGGAGAGGTTTAATGTAGAAGGTCCTTTAAATGACCCTTTAGAAGAGCTGAACAACTTCCCATTTATTTTGAAGAGAATCAGGGAAAACATGCCAGTTAACCTACACAGCTAAGTTCAGCTGTCAGTGGCATGAATATCTTCAAAGTTTTGTTCATTCATTCTTACAGCTACAACAGTTCTGCAGCTTGGGGTATGTCGTGGATAAGTTCTTGTCACCTGCAGTCTGATGCAAACTTCTGTTAATTGACTTGGTGCTGAAAGGATGAGAGTTCCTCCTAGAGTCTCAGCCGTATGAACACCCTCATTATCACAACTAGCCTGAAATCAGTGGTAGCAGTGGCAGAAAATTCTAGCTAAATAACTTCTTTGTGTCTATTTCTTGAAATGATGCACAGTCTTCACAGCTCTTCGTACATACTAGAGCACAGCTTAAATGTATTTCTTTTA
Organism: Origma solitaria; assembly: GCA_013397895.1. Classification (NCBI taxonomy): domain Eukaryota; kingdom Metazoa; phylum Chordata; class Aves; order Passeriformes; family Acanthizidae; genus Origma; species Origma solitaria. The sequence continues at coordinate 1,288,599 of VZRL01012172.1, read as the reverse complement.
AATAACCATAAATCAATATCTAACTGTCTTATTAACTCATCTAATATAATTAATACACTCCTTCAATTTCAGCTTATTTTATTAAAAATATTAGGGCTATGCTAGTTTGATGAGTAAAGCAGACAAACTGGCCAATGTAGCTAGCTTCAGAAATTGGAGAGTGTCAATCATATTTTACAGTGTCAGGCTGGATTCAGCTGTGGTCAGTGGTATTACATTTTTCCTGTTCATTGATGACTACTTTTCCTTTTTTTAACAGGGTATACTCCCTTTATAGGACTACCAAGCTCTAATGTTTAAGTATTTCATGATTGGACTATGTCGTTCCAGGTCACCAGTATCTTAATATTCTGTGATGGGTGAGTAAAGAGAGTCTTTGGCACTCTCTGTGCCTCTCATTACCATTTCTAACTGCTCAACACAGCCTGGAACTGCTGAGCAGTGTGGTACTGAGCCATGCTGCCTTTTGATCACTGTTTGGACTTTCACTGTGATCATTGTCTGAGCGTGACTCTCTTTGCAAGAAGTGATTTATCACTGCTGTCCTCTCACACAGAGAGATGTGCAGCAGCCACTGTAGTCAGGCTTAAGCTGTTCAGAGAGATACTTTGAATCTGAAGAGATTTAAGAAATGGATGCAAAATCTGTGATGTATTAGATGTGCAGGTTTTGTCCTCTTTTGAATGACACTAGATTTGGAAAGAGTTGGAAAAAGAAAATGTCTGATCTGTGTGTGTCCCATTTCCACAGGAATTTTCAGTGTTCTGTAGCATACACTGGCCCGTATTTTTAAGATTTGCTCATGTATTGATTTTATGTGTGAAAAACTTAAGTGGGCATAAACCAGTGTAAAAAACACAAACCAAATCAAAACAAAAATCACACCAGACTCTCACTTAAATTATGGCCAAAGGAGCTCTTAAAAATTTGTTAAGAAATTTAGCTATTACGGAATTAAATTCCTCAAAGTTCCTGCTTTGAGAAGAGCAGGATTTTCAGATGTATGGGAATCTTAATTTACACACTTTTATTGTAAAATTGTATTGTGTTCATGCATGTTGAAACAATAGTGTATTTGCAATTGCCCATGAGATAAAAAGTTCATACAGCAGTTGAAATATCCTTGTTATAAATAAAATAATAGGGAAACCCAGTGCTGAAAAAGCCCCACAGTCATTTAATATCAGATTGAAATTAAAGAAAATTATTCATTCAGTATAAATTCTGAAAAATTCTCAGACTTGGACCTATTTTGCACATAAACAATAGCTCACACACTCTCAGGTGCTTCCCATCATAGCAATATACAGGAAATTCACCCAACCTAACAGAGCTTGCATGTATAAATCCAGAAGCAGAAGCACATATCTGCTTAAAAGTCTTGAGCTAAAATATGCATGCATTCTTGGAAAATTCTGACATAAAGTTTTTGCCAGTTTGACAGGTGCAAATTAACGCTATAGAGAGATTCATCATTGTATTTAGGAGATATTTTGCTTTCGCTTGAGGTGACAAAGAGAAGTCTGATTTCCTGTGTGTAGTACTTGTTCTGCTGGTGACATCAGTTTGGACATTTCTCAGAACAGTTAAGTTAGCAGTGTGGTCTCTCTGCTCTGCAGGCTCCTCATATTCCTTGCATTTGGTACACAGAAAAACACCAGAAAAGGAGCTGCCTGAGGTGTTTCAAAGGCATGGGTTTTGAAGGTTATGAGTATTATTAATATGGAAATACATTGAGCATACATTGATTTTAAAATATTTTGTGCATTAAAAGCTAGGCAACAAGTAATGTGGAAGAATGGTTGGATATTCAAAGATGATAATATAATTATTAATGCCATTATTAATATTTATTCTCTCTATATATAACATATAAAGTTAAACCCCTTACATATTCTTACTGAGTAAATTGATAACAGAGTGGTTGTCCCTCATAAATTATCTAAATTAAAGTATCATTATCAATTGTTTATATTTTAGATAATATTTTATTAGGTACTGGTTTAACTCCTTTAGAAACGATTATAAGCATATTTATAGCAAACTGAATTAACTGAAATTATGTATCTTCTTCACAGAAATCACATTGCAAGTTGCAGTATGACTTTAGATTTCTCTGATATGCAAGGGTTTAATAACATATATTTGTAATGCCCTTAGTTCGCAAGTAAAAATATTCTTTAAATGCAGAATAAAAAGAAACTGGTTTAGAGTTATTATAATTTGACTGGTTTAAGTTAATTATAATTTGACTGAGATATGAAATTTGCTGTGTCCTTTGTGGGACTTAGAAAATGTTTTGTCATATTGCAGAAGAATAAACCCCCCAAAACCAGATTTACCTTAGTTAGCTTAAGAGATAATTTGAAAACTCTTATTATTATATGTCAAGTTCCTAAATATATTAATTCTTTTGTCTGTGAAGTCAGTAATCTGCTTTAGTAACAGGGTAAATTTGCATAGATATGTAAACTGAGAATTACATGGGAGGACTGAATAAAGTTGATTTTATTTTTAAATTGTTTATGTTCTGTTAAAGAGACATTAATTTGACAAATGCAGTCAGTTCTTTGGATGGAAGCAGTGAGACTTGGCACTTGTTTTCTGCTATGAAATATTTACACTCAATTGCTATCTAAATATGTTTTATGTTGCACCTTATACACATTTCCGATAAACTGTTTGTTTGATTGTGTAGGCTACACCCATCAGCATGGGGTGTGAATGTTTAATGAGTTTCTAATCTCCACAAATCAACTGATCAAAGGAGAGAGCTGGAGAAGATAATATTTTAACTCAAAATATAGTTATTATATTAGATAAAATACAAAGAAAGAAAATACAGAGTAGTCCACTCAGTGCTTCAGCACAGCAATATATAAAGGGACATAGAGAAATCGCACCTCAGGTACAAATGAATATTTTATGTATTGCCTGGAAGTCCTCTCTTGAAGCATAAAGCTTCAGAGTGTGCAAATGTCGTTTAGTAGAACCATCTTGCCTCAGTCTGTATAAATCCACAGCTTGCTGCTACTGATGTGTCAGACACCACATCTAGCAAAAAGAAGACAGTGATGACTGACTTTGAACATCACTTCTGGCACCAGGAACAGAAAACTTTAACTGTAGGCATCAGGGGTTGACTGATGTGTCATAATGACCTAGGCTGGTGTGTTTAGCAACACTATGGAAAGAATATTGTTACAGCATCTGAGGCTCTGGAGTCCAGAGCCCAAAACTGCAGGAAGGCCATTACAGAAAAAAAATGTGACATACAATATCATTTAATGATTGGGTTGCTCAGGAAGGAGATAATCAAACCATTTACAGACTAGCTCGTCAATGTGTTCCTTCAAAAAATAATCTTTTTTGCTTCTCAGAAATACAGACCTGTAAGATCTGACAGACATCATTAACTCCTCAAAATCAGTCAGGTAAGGTGGTCAGATGGGTAAGCAATAAAGGCTGTTTGAAGAACTGGTAAATGCCAGAAACCAGGTAGCAGCAGCCAGTTAAAAGAAGGCTGCAAGGCATTGATCAGAAATTCTGTTTGCTCTTTTATCAATGACAAAGTTAACAATGCCATTTGACTACAGTGTGTGCACTCAGTGGGATTAATTACTCCATAAACTCATCTTCAAGAAATAGAATCAGGGACAGTACTAATATGTAATGAGCTTTTCTTTATGAGGTCATAAATACGGATCATAATATCTTTGAATATCAACACTGACTCTTTCACAACAAAACAAAGAAACAGCTTATTAGATGCAGGGTTCTAAAGACAAATCTGGGAGGAAAGGCTCAATTTAAGAAATAGATTGTAGTTAATTTATATTGGCTTATACCTTTTTGTGTCCTTCTCTTAAATCACAGGATGTGAACCAATGTAATTTATGTTGATACCTTTCACTTGGCAGAAGTCATGCTCCTTCCTTTCTTTCAACTTAGGAAGCAAATATTCCTGAACAACTGTAGTTTTGACTTTGACAAAATTAAAACCTTTTTAATTTGCGCCCCCCAAAACTGCCCTGGCATTGTAAAATTATTTAAGAACTGAAAGTAAGAATATATTTTAACATGCAATATATTTTTTATTAAATTCCTTAGTCTGAACAATATTCTTGAAATAGGACTGTGAATTCAGATTTGAACTTTGCAAAGTGACCTTTTGATCAAACCAGGCAAAATTAAAACCCCATATCAGACTGCCAAACTCCACTTCTTGGTGTTTCTGAAGACTCCATCTAAATGTCATGGTTTGAGGCCATGTCTCTTTCTCCTTTCATGGGTAAATCTGATAACTCTAAATCATAACACTTAGAGCTCACATTCAGACTGGCAATGCCTATTTAGAACTTGCTAAAATAGTGCCGTAGTGACCACACCAGTGAAACTAAATCACCAGGAAATACAGCCAGTAGGTCATAAATTGAAATTTGAAAGAGAAGTCTCAGTTACATTGATAAAAATAAAATATGAAAGCCAAAAATGTGTGTCCTCAATTATGTACCTTATGTAAAGTTATTTCAGAAAGCATTAATCATATTCACATCTGATGCTCAAAAACTCAGCAGTGCCCTTAAAATACTTAATTGCTCTTTTTGTTGTTTATTTAAATACAATATTTTATTGTGTATTTATTTCACTCAGGCATTTTTTTCCAAGTTCTAAGTTGATTTCTACAATATTTAGGTTACCAAAACATGGCTATGAGAAAATTCTGCATATTTTCAGTGAAATGAAGGTCCCTTTTTCAATAGGTCAAATTTTATGCAAATATTAATAACATAATACTAAAAGCAGTTCAAGATTTTCACTGGCTTCAAATCAAAACTATATTAATCTTTGCAGGCAGTGGCCCAGGCTCTTATTATGCTGAAAACACAACTGCAGTTTAACAAACACATAATAAATGTTTTTTCCCACCCAGCATAAACAAGGTCACTTCAAAATGAAATGTCTGGGGTAGATTTAACCCCTACATAAAGTCGTTCGGAAAAATATTTGCCTTTCTGTGACAGAAGGATAGTACTGCATTAAAGAAATTAAACAATAAACCATGTACTCAATAGAATCAAGAGTGCAAGGCATTTTAGGCTGCCCTTGAAGACTGTACACTAAACACAACTGAATGCCTCAGCCTAATTGGGGCTGCAGTCAATCATTGTGAAGCTCAGAAATGGATAGTGTGTCTCATCTTAGTCACTCGGGGATAAATTTATATCTGTCAATGGCATACAGCTAATTAGGGTACAAAACCCTTGTTCTGACAAAAACGACTTCTGGAAAATCCTGTCCCTCACCATCGGAAATGGATGTGAAATGGCCATTGTCAGCAGCCTGACAAGAACACCGGGCTGAGGCAGGTGAACACAGGTGAGCCAAGCGCAGTGGATAAAATGTACACAGAAGGATGGATTCAGGCTGCTAATTACACCTGGGAATTACCACCCCCCTGCCCTTACTATGCCCCTGAGGGCTGTCCCCGTGAAATCATCCCAATCTAATAACTTCTAATAACCACAGCACAGGCCATTCTGACATCCTGAGCACTTGCCCTTCCTACTAACAGCCTTCAGCCTCTGTCCTGATGTCTCTGCACCTGTACACATAGTCAAGCTCATTAGTAAACTCTGAAGTAGGAGAAGGAGCATAACCTCCCACGGGAGTCTTGAGGAAAAGTCCCAGTGCCGATGACAGGACCATGGTGATATCACCGCAGGAAAATCAGCTCTAAACAGGGGGCTTAGAGGTGTATTCATCTGCCTGTAGCAATAAGAGAGCACAACTGCATTGCTGGAGGCAAATGTTTAGTTTTGCTTTCTCAAACCCATTCTGCATGTACATCACCAGCACCAGAAACTGCACCGCCCTCCAGAGGTTCAGGCCAGGACTCCAGGAGAGAATGCCCTTGGCTTTTACAGGTTAAGGTGGCAGAACTAATAAAAATAAACAACAGAAATTGTCAAAAGTGTGTTTTCATCCAATAAATATTGTAGTTTTTATGAAACAATAAAATCTTTTCATAACACAGTAAATGCTTTCAAAACACAACAGGTTCCAGCGAGGAGTAAATTATAGGACAAAAAGTTCATCAGTGAATCTATATAGTTTAGTTCCTAGAATTTTAAAGTATATTTGACATTATTTTATCAACTATGTTGAACTTCTGTAAGTATTAGGAAAATATGGTAAATTCTGAGACATATTTTTTGGGCAATTGTTTGTCTATTGTTTGCTACAAGTTGAGATTAATAATACAGTTGCTAGTACAGAATGGTATTAATAATAGAAACACCACTGTTCATCATACTTTTCTGGAAAATAGACCTTGACAAACCAATTTGGTTTCTTTTTTTCATTAGTATACTGGTTTAATAACAGTTTCCAATAACAGCAGTTATTTTTTAAGATATCCTAAAATTTTGAAGGAGGCTTCTCTTAATCTGAAAAGCAGCTTAAGAATGTAAGATTGATAGAAGTGTTCATTGCTGGAGTAATTTCTGAGTTCTTCTGAGGACACAGGTTATTAAAAGTGAGGCTCAATCAACAGCAAATGAGCATTGTAGATACAAGCTAGATTAAAACTTGATTGACTGATAGATTTCAAGAGGCAAGTATAAAGGGGAATCTTCTTAGAGAATGAATATCCTGCTGGGTTCTGCAAGGCTGAGTTCTTGGCTGTATTCTGTCAACATTTTTTGTCATCGTTTGGGAGAAAACAAAAATTCTAATAAATTTTGTTTGTAGTTGCCACAAAGATTGTAAAAAATGGAAAAATCTTGAAAGTATTAGAGGTACATAATGAATATTAGCTCTTATTTTGTAAGAAACAATGTATCCCTCTGCTGCATAAATATAATAAATTGTATCAGAAAGTTCATATTCCCTTTGCTCTCGGTAGCAAGAGGAAATGAATTGCGTAGTAATGCAATTTTTTCTGGTATCCACAGCCCCCACACCATGTTGATAAATTGAAGGATACAGAGAAGATATATGGAATAACTTAAGTATTGTGAAATAAATGTAATAGTAATTCTCTCCATGAGCTCAGAGGTGTTCAGCTTCATAAAAAGAGGACCAAGGGTTATATTAGTAGCTGCATGAAAAACAGTAAATGTATAAGAGAGGTCTGTTTAGCCAGATTGACAAATGCCTAAAACCCAACCACTACCTACAATGGAAAAAAAAATCTAATAATATCAAAAAATAGGATACTTACTTCAAACAGGGTAATCAGACCAAGCACCACTCAACCAAAGACTTTTGAAGTTCCATTGGACTAGATGTTTATCAGCTCAAAGTGGACAATTAAAGAAAAAATATCCATATTCTTCCTTACATAAAATTATTCATGGGCTGCCTATGGCCTGTAAATTAGAGGGTGCTGATCGATCTCAGGTTTTCTCTGGTAGCTTAATAGAAATCTGAAAAGTAGATGTATTAAACAGGATAATTTGCTCTGTCCTCAACAGCTATGCACAACTTTTAAATACCGAGGCAAATACGTGGCAAATGAGGACCTTCAGCAGTTATTTTCCAGGAAAGAAAATGTGATCTGAATTAGCTGAGTAGCATCTCTAGGCAATTCACTTTTGAGGACTTATTCTTTATTCAGTAGGGTGAAGAGAATATTTTGCACTACTTCTTTTACCATTCAGGCAAGCCAAGTGCTGTTTAGCTGTTATAGTACACAAAACAATCTTTTCTAATACTCGGTGACGAAAATTCCCTAGACCCAGAACAGAAAAAAGTCACTAGATATTTTTGACACATTTTTGACATTTGATAGTTTTGACACCTTTTCATTGCCTACCAAAGCAGTCAAACTGTTTTTGATCTCAGTAGAATGAAATGCAGAATGTGAGGGGGAAAGCCTGTGCTGCAAATGGTGTCTGCAGCAGTTTTATTTTTCTATCTATAAGGCTCACTGTCTCACTTTTTGGGCTCGCATCCTTTGTGAACTGCCTCAGCATTCCTAGACCCCAGGTACTCATAATTCGTAAAGATCACTGAAGAAAGATATGTGAGTGAGTTTCTGTACTTTTCTCCAACATGTCAAAACAAAAGGAAGTTTTAGATTATTTTATCAGATAATAATATTCTCAAGATCAGCTTGAAACTATTCAATCACTGACTTAAAGGCCTGATACAATCACTCCAAGCAGCACTGTCATAATAGCAGTACCTTTGTAAGACAGATACTTGCAATTTTTGATTAATTTAAGAGAAAAATCAGATTTTTTTAAAAAATTTAAAATAGAACTAAATATTGCAAGGAAGAGTTTTCCTGCTCATGAATTGCCTCAATACATGAATATGCAGACAACCATTTGAAATTTAGCTTTGATCACAACTGAAACACATTTAATGATATTAAACCAAGTGTTGAAGGGTAAATTTACTCAGAAATCAATACAGCAAATCTCAGTCTCTGCCTGGAAAAACACTGCAGAAAGATCAAGTCAGACTATGAGACTGGTTAGGAGGAAGTCAAGCTTGAAAAGGTTATCATTAACATATCTTCAAACCACTTAAATTTCTGATAGGGAGTTTTTTCCTGTTAAAAAAAAAAAAATAAAGTCGACTTGGTGACCCAGAACTCTTCCTCCCTTTTTTGTGCTATCTGGTGATTGTAGGGAGATTTTACTATTCATTAAAATAATCTGTGGCACTTCTCAGTTGCCAAGGGCAGACTTACTAGAGATGATAAGGGAAAGAAGGCATTAAGAAGCTCAGTCTTTTCCTCATTCTCTGTTGCTATGTTTCGTTCTGCATCTAGTAAGGGAAAGGAAATCTCCTTAGGTCTTCTTTTGTTACTAATGCTTTTATGGAAATGGTTTTTATTGTCTTTTATATCAGTACTCAGATTAAGTTCTGTTTGGGCTTTGTTTATGCTAATTTTCTCCCTGCATAACCTCATGGCATCTTCCAAAGGTCATAACCTCTCCTTTTTTCCCTTTCAGCCAAACCTTCTAGACTGTTTCCTCTTCACTGTAATCTATTATCAGCAGTCATCTGACGAGCTGAAGTCCTCCATGAGAACAAGAGCTAATGATTTTGAGATTTCTCACGGCTCTTATAGATTTCGTCTCCATCCTGGTTGAGTGGTCCATAACTGACTCCCACCTGCCTTGTTGGCTTTCCCCCTGGTTCCTACCCATAAACACTCCTGTCAGTGCAGGGGGTCAACTAAGATCAATCATGAATCCATGGGAAGGTCTTCTTGCCATCTCATGAAACCTCTCTGCTCAGGGCACATCTAGACAGATGAGATTATTCAGGGCAGCTTCCAGTAGAGTTTTAAAAGTCTTCAGGACAGGAAATCTTGTAACCTCTTTGAGCAACCTCTTCCAGTGTTTGAACACTGCCACAATGTTTTTTTCCCTTATAGCAAGCCAAAATTTCCCATATTTCAGTTTGTGTTCATTGCCTCTTGCCCTTCTGTTGCGCACCCCTGTGAGAATCTCCATCTGTCTCTTTGATCAGGTGATTGTAGACCACTGTAAGATGATCATTTTTTTCCCCCCATATGTATGAGTTCACTGCTAATGATGTGTAATTTTTGTCAATCAGGAGTGCTGGTCCTTTACTGTAAAGTCACTTTCTAGCTGGACTGTTTTGCTGCATGGGATCCCAGGTGTGAAACTGTCTTGCTAAATTTCCTGAGGTTCAATTCAATCCATCTGTTACAGCTTGACCAGCTCCTTCTGAATATGAACCCTGTCCTGCAATCTGGTAGCATCCTCAAATGTTCTGACCATCTGTCCCATCATCCATGCCATTCATACAGACACAAGGCAGGACTGACCCCACTATTGACCCCTGAGGAGCACTGCTAGTCACTGGTCACTGGGTGGACTTTGATATTTTGCTTTTAAAATATATATTAACTTTAATATCCAAGAATGCACCAGCTAGGTATACTAAAATGTGGAACAAAATTTGTCTTAAAAGTGGAACAGCTGAAATCTCCAGTGTCCCATTTCTCTTTAATGTTTATATTTCTGCCAGATTATTTTATCATTCTCTTATTTAAGAACTATCCCATCCATTCCTGCACCCTCACTTTCCTTGGGCTCTGCAGCAGTGTGATTAATTGTTATAAAAGAGTGTTTGAGATTGCTAAAAATCATGGTGAAATCTTTGGTGGAGAAACACCAAAGCACTGGAGAGCAATTTGCAGAACTCTAGTTTGTAAAAATTTTAGGAATTTGTTAAGAAAATGAATTGTTTTGATTGTTGCTGCTTTGGGGTCTTTTTTATTGCCTATTTAAATGAAAGCTTTTCTGAAAGACAGGCTTCATCTGTATTTGTTATTTTGTCCCATCACAATTACCAGTACTCTGGGGTGTTTTACTGACATCACTATCTACTACAATATAAGTTCACTTTGCCTGATACTCATATTATTTGAAGTGTTACTTTTGAAGTGTTACTAATATTATTTGAAGTGTTTTTTGCACTTTAGAATAGAGGAACTTATTTTAATGGTAGTTTGACAGCTTTTCCTCCAAGCAACAAACTAAAATTGATCAAATCTACATTAAAACTTTTATCTGTGAATCATGTGGTATCCTGTAGGGATTGCAGCTGGAATAATTTGTTATATGAAAAACGCTGCATTCGTAACTAAATCATTTACAATAAGCTTCCAGTTATCTCCTTTTATCCATGTGACTGCCTTCACTGGGTTTAAAAGAGGTGTCCAGGTCAACTATAAAAGTTTCAGATCAAAATTCTTTAAGCTCTTTGACACAGTCCTACTGTGTACTTAAAATCCAGCTACGATGATCAGCTATTCAACTTAGTACTGCTAAGTCAGTACTACTATAAGCCTGAATTTCATGTATACAAGGAAGAGGGGGGGTTTAAGCTGAAAATGGTATGGAATAAAACAAATTTAAAAAGGAAAAAAGACCACATCAGATGGGGTTTACTATTTGTTTAATTAAGTTGAACGTTATAATGTATTAGTGTCAGTCATGGAATGGAAAAGTGAAAAAAATGTTTTCTCTTCAAAATTATGACATCTGATTGATCCTTTGCTTAGACTGACATTGAATGAGAGTCATCAAAGAACACATAAAATCGTGATCAGCTATGTAAAATGGCATGAAAAAGTATTTAGTTATATTTTCCAGTGCTGGTTGTAAATGCAAATATAGCAAATGCTGGCAGGCAACTTGAGCATGGAGCTGTTTCTAACCATGGTGAAGTATTACCAGCATATATAAACCCTTTCCCTTAACTGTATCCAGTGAAATTACAAGGTACATATTCACTTTAGATTGGTACCTACATTCAGCAAATAACTTTGTTCTAGAAATCCACAGAGATTTCTTTGTCTAAATCATAAAATGTCCTTTGAAGCCTATGAAGTCTCATATGTCAACAATCTGACATATTGTCAGTATTATCAGATTATTTCTTTACTGAACTTGAAACCTTCCTAATTTTTAGAGACAATGGGGTTGTTTTTTTTTTTTTCTCAGTAGGAACTGAAAAGTTTTATATCAACAAGCTGTGAATAAATAAACTCTATTTCTTGACAAATCAGTCCTTCTCTGCAAGGTTCTCTGATACAGAATACGACACTTCCATCTACAGCTCTGACAGACACACTTTACTGATATTTAAAGGAATTATTATTTCTTTTTCACTGTAGTAATGTGAACATCTACTTGACAGCTATAGCCTCAAAGAGTGCTTGATTTGAGGCAGCTTTGAAGATGACACTGTATCAGTTGTGAGGGTTCTCCAGAGGAAAGTACTGTTCTCCTGCTGCCTGACTCATTTTTTTTCCCTCTCTGAAACAGTAGTACTGGGGGGATATCATATTGAGATAATTCTTATGCCTAATTCACTGTCTGCTTCAAGAAAGTTTCCAGCAAATGCAAATCCTGTGTGATGTGTAGATGCTGTGTAATTGTTCCTGTCTGCAGGTATGGGAAGCTTGACTGCCTCAGTATCCACACAGCAAGAATATGCCACTTGATCATGGAAAAAAGATCAAGAAAAGTCAGAGTAGTTAATCAAAATCCAAAAGTTAAGGGAGCATGCTAATATTTCAAAGTACTGGGGTTCAGGAACAGGATGGATTATTGCTCCTAACTTCAAAATAAGACCACTGATTTAGAACTGAAAGGATAAAAAAAGGTATATTCAAACTTCTTCCGTGTTTTCTTTTAACGCCCAGGTTTGTACTGATAACTGCTTTGCCAGACTCTATTATCCATTTTCCTACTATTTTGTTACTGCAATTTTAAGGGAGATGCCGCAATGAAATAAAGATCTAATCTAATTCCTAAGGATATGCAACCTTCTTGTTTTAAAAAAAACCCAAAAAACAAACAAACAAAAAACCTTAAAAAAATAGAATAAAAGAAAAATAAGAAGGAAAAAAGAGGGACAGGGTTTATAATCTGAACATGTCAAATAACTGGGTCCAGGATGGTATATTAGATCTCTGTGTTCATTAAACTAATGTGTATGTCGAACAGATTTTCTATGAAGGATTTTCAATTATGTTCTGAAAGGATGTAAATTTAAAAGTACTGATGTTAAAGGAACAATTAATGAGGACATTTCTGTACACAAAATACTGAATGACTTTGAGAATGTATGGAACAATATGTACTGGGACACAGGGGAAAGGAGGAATTGGGGACACAAAAAGAAATCTGGGATAGTGGGAATAAATAGTTTAAGTAATTTATTACTCTCCTCTCTCACTTTGCCCCCATTTAATTGTGGTTCTAATGATCATCTGTAGAATGCTGTAGGCATAGGTGAGTTTAGGGAGTTGTTTTTATCTTTTTACATTTACAATATCAGCACCACTTGGATTAGGAAAGAATGAGTTTTGTTTTTTGCAAGTAACAACCCCACAATTCCTGTCAGCAGCATTGTGTGCACTCAGGTTCCAGCACCCACTGGCCTTCAGTGGTTCTCGTTCTTTCTCTGAGACTACATAAAATTCTAGAAGAGTTGATTGGAAGAAACCTCTTCTGTTTGTCAAGCCCAGCCTTTGCACACAAAACAGGACAATTGCAAAGACTCAGTCAGGTCACTCTTGGTTTTGTCTTGTTGAGAATCAAAAAATTCCAGAGATGACAGGTGCACAACTTCCCTGATCAACTCATTTCACTGATGCACTTTATCTCCTGTTGGAAAAATTATTCCTAACGACAAAACTGAATCTGCAAAGCCAAAAATTATATTCTGTACTTCTTCCTGCATAAAATCACATTTAAAGTATAGATAAATAACTGTGAGTGTATCAATGACATGGATAGATCAAACAGTGCTGGCAAGGCCTGAGAATTTGTCTTTTATATGTAAGATTCAGAAAAGAGAAAATGAGCCATTAGACAAGGTAATGTGATCGAAGCAAAGGAAAAACAGACAAATAAAAACCCAAACCTAAACCAAACACTAAATGTAAAAAAGACATAAATGAGAAGAACAAGGGTCAGAAGAGCAAATAGAAGGAAAACAAATTTAAAATATCTATTAATTATTCAAACAAAAAGGACCAAAATTAAAAAAAGCAGCTAACATACACCATGGATCAAGTTTATCACTAGCATAACTATATAATCTGCAGTTTTACACCAAGGATGAAATTTTCCCAGAGAAAGTGAAAATACAACAGAAAGCACAACAGAATAAAATAAGAATATTAGACACTTGACCCAGTAAATATAAAATTATGTAAATGTGAAATTATTTTCAAGAAGAAAAAGGTCTCTTTACCTTCTGCAGTCCATAAGTGGTGAGACAAAAAAAATTTCAGAAATTTGAAATGGACACCAGAGAAAAGGAAAAAGGAGAGAGGGGGAGAAATAAAATATTGAGAAAATTCTCTTACAATGAAAATAAAAGTCAGAACAGATGGATTTGTGAGAGAAAACACTAAAGCACAATATCAACACAGGCTCCCATGAAATTTGCAGTTGGGCATCATGCAATTGATGTTATTTTTATACTGTAGTCCTCAGATCTAGAACTCAAAAAGAAGCGAGTGCATTGTGGTGAAAAATTGAAGTTATTGAAGAGCCGGGAGTGAAGATGTCTGCAGTGACTGAAATAGGCTCACATAAGCAAACACCCAGGTGAAATCCTGGATGCATTTAGAGCTGATGAAAGCCAATTCACTTCCTTATTGGATATTTTGTTTGTAGCCCTAGTGGTTTATGCTGCATTTTAAGTCACCGCTCTGATCTGAGATTGCTACCTAATTGATTTGATTTAGGTGCTCTGTCACTCCAAAGTACAATGTGTGGAGCTGTTTCTGGAAAGATATGGGGAAGGAGAGAGCCTCTGCTTCATTAGGTGTACCTGGTCAAAGACCTTTCTGGTGCAAAAGAGAAGAAGAGACTGGACCAAAAAACTGTAATGGGGTCAGTAAAAAGAGCCACACCTGGTCAGTCACACTAATTCATAAGGATATATATAACGTGAGAATGTTGATTTCAGAAAAATTATCTGCTCAAGGAACTTGACAAAATGGCATGGAAAGGAAAGGGGGAAGGCAATGAACAAAACAGAGATACAAACCAGACAGAAAAACATGGTGGGTACAAAGGGAAGAAACAAAGCTTTGTGGTCACACTCTAACTGATGGCCTATCAAGAAGTTGCAGGCAAACCTATACCTTACAACTGATAATGAAACAAACCTGGAGGGTCTCAAATATCCAAAGGGATGGAAAGCAGAAATATGTCACCTGATGAAGGAATATGGCAGGGAAGGGGGTCAGGTAGGAATAATGGGCTAAGAGACAGAAAGTGTTATAAAAAGGATGAATCACATGTGAAAAGGGCCTGGTCAATAGACTTGTCTGATTGAGCCCTGCACCCAATCACTGCAGTCTGTTCTTCCTTCTTGTTTAATCCTTTCTTGACTATCTTTCTGTGTAAACTCACCCACTAGCTGGCCTGCTGCTGGGTGAGTGGTGTGACTGAGTATGGGAGCAGCAACTGGAGTCAGAGCCGCGTTGTATGTTCGCCTGGCCTGTGGCATCAGCCCCTGGAGGGAGATGAGGTCTGGGCAGCCAGCCATGTTCATGTCATCTGTGTGTGTGTGTCACTGGAACATGTGCTCAGCTCCTCTCCTGGATGGATCTACGCAAAGGAAAGCAGCAGGAGCATCCATCACCATCGGTGGAGACCGCAGATTCCCACATGCCACAGGCTGGGATGCAGCAGCTGGGGAGGAGAGACCTCCAGGCTCTGAGATGCTGCAGGCAGTGGCAGCTTTTAACATCCTTTATGTTTTGTGTGATTGCTTCCATCTGCCTGTATTTTGTAGGAGGCAAAATAAATTCATCACCACAGAATTTATTTTTCTATGGTTCCATGCAAGAATGGGTGAGATTGATGGTGACCAGGGTCAGAGGATGCCAGCTATGTCACCCTCCCTAACAATAAGTGCTGGAAGTAATGAGAAGAAAATTATGATGCTGACATGAATGATGATCAGGCATGAATGATACTTGCATACTGGGGGTGACAAAACAAAACAACAACAACAACAAAGAAGGAAGGAACGTAGAGTGAGTATGGCAAAGGTGGAGTGAATTTGCTAAAAAATGTGAAGATATTTGTTGGATAATAATTTGGATGAATAATAGCCAAATGTAAATGCTATTAGTAAATGCGCATAGGAGGCAAACACAACCTGAGGACAAAACCTTTTCCAGACTTGGTATTTGCTCAATCTACTGGTTTTGATTCTGCAGTCAGGAGTGGAAGGGATGAGCAAACCACAACTTTTTAAATAACTACAGTTGATATGAGTATTTTAGTTCTGTGGGTTTGTTTCTGCAGTGAGTGTTACTAGGTTTTTGTGTAGTATGGACACTGCATGTTAGCACTCATTGCTCTGGTACATTTTGTTATCTTTTGTGTGACTAAAGGAAGACAATTATCAGCTACTTTTTAAAAATAAGTAATTTTGAAACACTGAAGAGACTATGTACCTTTGTTTTTCTACTTGAATAATAATTAAAGATCTTGTGAAGTGAGGCTGATAAGATTAAGGAATCCTGATGGAGGATTAAGGAAAGGCAGGTGGAGCAGCACAGAATTAAAGACTGTTCAAAAGTTGTCTATTTTTGACTGAAAAAGGAGAGTAGACTGCTCTGTGCAGGCAAGGGTACCCAGCATATACACTTAAGGTAAAAACTCTAGTTGGATTTGCCAAGTTCAAGGCCCAGACTTAAGCTTCTAACCTTGTTAGCAGAAGACAGAACAGAGAATTCTGTTGTCAACTTAACATGCAATGTGGCCAATTGCATCCTAGCCTGTATCATGAATACTGCGGCCAGCAGGACAAGGGAAGTGGTTATCCTCCTGGACTTGGCTCTGCTGAGGCCAGACCTTGAATCCTGTGTTCATTTGTTATCCTTTCGCTTCAAAAAGGACATTGAGAAGGTGGAGCATGTCCAGAGAAGAGCAATAGAGCTGGTGAAGGGTTTGGAGCACAAGTCTTATGAGGAGCAGCTTGAGGGAGCTTGGGGTTGTTTAGTCTAGAGAAAAGGAATCACAGAGGAGACTTTATCACTCTCTACAACTGCCTGAAATGAGGTTGTAGCGAGATGGGGATTGGTCTCTTCTCCTGCGTGTGAAGTGAAAGGAGGAGAGGAAATGGCCTTAAATTACACCAGGGGAGGTTCAGATTAGATATTTAAAAAAAAACAAAGAAAACCAAAAACCACTCAAAGAGTGGTTAGGTGTTGGAATAAGTTGCCCAGGAAGGTGATGGAGTCACTGTCCCTAGAAGTGTTCAAGGGGCAGCTGGATGTGGAACTTTTGGGTATGATTTCGGGGTGATCATGATGGTGCTGGGTTGACACTTCGACTAGATGACCTTGAAGGTCTCTTCCAAACCTTGATGATTTTGTGATTCTGTGATGTGTGACCTTGTGAAGATAGGACTAAGTTCAGGGTTGCACTGGTCAGCTAGAAAACTTGGGCAAATTTTTCACTCTACAGACATAAAACATGTTGCCTATTTTCTTCAAAGCCCCTTTTCATATATCTTTTGAAATCATGTTCTGCAGTGTATTTAATCTGAAATTTGTTTGATAATGTTAAATATGCATCTATCTGTTGACTTCCTCAGATACACATTTAGCTGAAATCTGCCTCAGCAGAGATTTTTTAAAATCCTTAAATCACAGCCAGGTCACAGTTCATCTCAACTAGACCAGTAAAATGCACATGCTCTGCAGACCCTAGTCATGACTTGATAAAGCAATTATACCCATGCTTGACTTAAAGGATGTATATACCGTCATGTCTCCTCAGCTAAAAACTTTAAAATGCTTAAGTTTAAGGAGCTTATTTTCTTTAACAAGACGTCTTCTGCCTTTTCTGCCTCTCATTTTGCAGTCCTCTCGAAAGAAATTCCTCTACTCTGTCAAAATAGGTTTTACTTCAATTGGACTTTTTTAGTTGTTTTGTATATAGAATGTCAAGATGGTGATGTTCAAAACAAACTTTCAAATTCAAACTGTTTAAGATGAATTTCAGCTAGGCATATTAATTCACCTGTCCCTACCACTTATAATTGGTTTAACAGTAATAAGTTTGGAGATCTACAGTAGATTAAGCAGTTAAGTTTTATCTTCAGTCTTTGAATAGTTAAAATTAATGTATTGACTATGGAAGGTGGAGCAGCCTGGTTACATTAGGGTCTAACTCCAGACAGTGGATTTACTATACCTTTCCTAAAATTAATGGAAGAGATGTCAAAGGGTTAAGACGATATTGAACCAGAACTCTGAGGACAAAAATAAAAGCCTTCTACTTTTAAATCTAGGGAGGCAGTTTGATTTAGAACTCTAGGTGATGTATAAAGACTGCATAGCAAAAGACTAACTCCAAATATAATTTTAAACACAATTCTTGTCTAAATAACTGCAAAGATTTGTTGAAATGGAAGACACATCAGTCTGTCTGAGTCTCTCTGTGTATTGGGTGCCTTAGTCACATTGGCCATCATTTTATTCCTATATGCTTGTGTATTTTGCAAACTTTTCAATACTTAGGATAATATAAGTCCTTCTTTTCAAGGCAAGACCTAATTGCAGAGGAAAAGTGAATCTAAAAATGTTTGGGGTTCGTGTTATTTTCCAGGAGTAGACATACCTAAGTAAGCTACCTTTCATGAGAGTGATGGAGAGTTTAGCAATAGTTGCATGTTTACATCACTACTCTGAGACATATTAGATTTGACTTTAAGTTCAAGTGTGCTACTGCCAAATTGTGTACACGAGGAAAACCAATAACACACTGATCCTGCAGTAGGTCCTGTGTGGTTAAACAAAATCTCCATCTGAACTCAGCAGAAGTTTACACAGGAACAAGATTTGTTTTTCTGAGGATTTGTGCTCTAAGTATCATCTTCCAAGATCTGTCATATACCAAAGGGGATTCCTTCTTCTGCATACTTTATCTTCTTTGATTTTCCAGGGTGCACATTTTTTAAGTCACTGATTGTCTCTCCTAGTTTTCCTGTCACATACCTAAAATGGAGTCCTCATATTAAGCTGATGTGTTCTGACATTGGTGAAATATAAAAAACAGAATATCAACTTGTAAGTGAAGGGTAAATAAGATACTCTCAGTCCTCATGTTCCTGGGGATTTTAGTTTGGATTTTATTTTTGGGGTTTTTTGTTGTTTTTTTTTGGGGGTTTTTTTGGTTTGTTTGTTTGTTTGTTTGGGTTTTTTTCTGTTTTTGTTTTTGGTTTGTTTTTGGTTTTGTTTTTGTTTGGTTGGTTGGGGGGTTTTTTGCATGTCTGTGTGTAGGTATTTTAGTTGTTGGTTTGTTTTTGGTTTTGTTTTTTTTTTTGGTTGGTTGGTTGGTTGGTTGGTTGGTTGGTTTTTTAATACTTGGTAAGACAGAAATTTGGTATTAGAAGAAAGCGGCTGAGCATGATTTGAAGCTGGGATTGAAACAGACTGCCTTGTAACTTACTTATATAAAGTTTAATACAAAATGTTTGCAGGTTCCCCTGATATCTCATTTTGTCTTCTGGTAGACTTCCTCATCTGAGTTTGCTTTTAAGGAAAACAATGCAAATTGCAATAAATCTTAATCTTTTGATCCCTACCTGATATGAAGATAATGCAGTTCAATTTAAATACGCTATAACTCCTCAAGCAAAATCTAAATCCAGTTAAATACATACTTAAGTAGATCCCTAAAGTCTTCCCTCCTCCTCCCCAAAAAAGCCCCTAACAAACCATAACACAAAAAAACCACCAAAACCAAAAACTAAACTTTCTTTACAGTCTTCTTATGTTAAAATATCAGAATTGCATTCTCAGATATAAAAAAAAGTAGTTCTTTCTTAAACATTATAGAGGCATCCACAATAATTATTTTTTTCTTTTTCTTCTCTTCCTACATATTTTTACATTCACAGATGAATAAGAAGCCTGAAAGTATGTCTATGAAAATACATGAAACAAGTTCGTATGTTAAATCCATGGAAACAGGCTTCACTTGGTGGTAGTATTACTGAGTTTTTCTGACGGGGTGTAAATTCTCCTGTATTAACATGTGCTAATTCACTTCAGTGCCAGACACAGCAAGGACATCAAGCAGTCTACCTGATTAAGCAATCACAAATCAAAATGAAAAAAAAAAGAACATGAACATAAGGAGTAATGCATGTTCCAATATTTCCAACAACATTATGATTAATGAATTTAGTGCTTGAAAATGTCTTAAGTGCATTATTGTTGCTCTTTTGACAGGTGTTACTTCCTATACAAATTAATCTCAGCAATGTATATTATAAACAATATAATTATAACATTCAGATGAAAGAATAAATTAGTTTTACCTTGTGCATTCCAAGATACATGTACATTCATTTAGTTTATGATTTTTACTCCCCATTTACTTATGTATCTACAAAACCTTTGACATTAGGATCGTACTGTTATTACACCTATTAATATTTATCTGTTTACTAGGTTAATTTTTCCGTCTCACTTTCTCCTTTTTAGAAAGAGGTTTCTCTAAGTGTTCTTGGTTATTGTGTTCATTTTTCTTCCTCATTCTACTGATGATAACAGGCCTAAAGAATTTGGTTATATCACAGATATGTCAACTAAGCTAAAGAGACGGTGTTAAAAACATCAGTCACGCAGACTTGTGTTCTTCAGTAAGTTTTATCTGCACTCTTGCCTTAAGTGAAAGAGTTAAGCTTGCCTCGATGCAGTGTCAAAAGGAGGTCAACAAAAAATAGAATGTGTCAGCAACTAGAACCAACTTGGCAAAGGAACCATATCAAAATTAAAATATGATTATCTTTTCCAATTGCTCTCCCTCTCAAAACAGTGGGATATAGGAAGATATAAAAGTATTCATGAGAGACAGTTTGAAAGACATATAGAGATTTAATATAAGAGAAACTAATTTTTTTTAAGTCTAAAGGTTTTGTTACTTAATAAAGAAAAATGTAATTTGCCTTTATCAGATGAAGAAAATGATATGGTATGGCTTGAGATTTAAATTTTAGGGAAAGGTTAAGGACTTAAAAAGTTAATCAAAAATATCTGAGTTGACAGTTGAAATGACTACTGTGGCCTTTCACTGTTTAATGAAATATTAGAGATGGTGGACAGTTATAGAAAAGGTTCAAAATTAACTTCAGTGTACCTCAGCATACACAAATAAGTGCTACCCTATCAATTTAAGATTTTACAATGAGATTAAAACAAAGTGCTGAAAAGTCAGACTCTGGCAGTAAAAGGGGACACAAAAAAAGAGTTATGAAACTAAAGAAGGATGAATTCAATTTTATCACTGGAAAACCACCAAAAAGAAAACACCCCCCAAATTTAAACTCTGCTTTATCCTTGCTGCCCAGAAGTAAGGTAAGCATGTTTGAAATGTAAAAAGCTTTCTCTGCTTAGAGGATAAGAACATAAAGACCTTGGTTAAACAGGAAAAAAAGCATAGGAGGGAGAAAGAAAAGGCCAAACAGAAGAGGAAAGAGAAGACAAAGCAAAACGAGTTGTTCTGTTCATAGATGTGATGGGTAAATCTGTTTTTGTCTTTGGCTTCATACTTTCTCCATAACTTTGGAATAGGAACAGCTACACAAGACGTTCTTTTGATACCTTTTTTTCTTGTGTCTCCACGTCCAGATGCCCTCAGGATCCTTATGGTATCATTATTGAAGCAACAAAGAGCAAGATTCAGGGACACACTCAGGCACTCAGTGTGATCCATGGATCTGACATGTCCTGAGCCTGAGCCTTGTAGAAGTCTGGCAGCTCTGTGTTGGCTGCTCTTGAAGCAGATCCTAGGGTGGTTTTGGCTCTCAAGAGAAAATGCTTTTGTTTCCCTTAGTTCATCCAACACTCCTCTCCAAATTAGTGAAGAATGTAATGATGGTCAGTCTCAATTGAACCTTCTTCTCAGAACTCAAGGATCATTTAAAAATATTCATTGACATTTGAAAATGAAAAGGATCCAATTTTTTTTTCAGTGACATGCATAAAAATAAAACTTTTCTTCACCACATTCCTTTGTTGGATGTATAAAGAAATTAAAATATGATTGCTAGAGGTCTCCATCAAGTGACTCTCTTTCTCAGCCCTTTACAAGAAATTCTGTCTCACTTTTCTTCCCTTATCACATTTCTTCTCATTTAAGGCTTCTAAGCAGCATTCCAGAGGAATTTTCCAGGCATTTATTCGGGGAAAGCTCTCAGTAATTTCAATGTCTATTTACCCAAAAGTGATCTAAACCAGACAATGATTAATAAACCAGTTCCCTACTATATAATTTTAATATTTTTCCCTTTTTTATTATATTCTATGAAATTGCAGTTTTTTCACAGGGATTAGTAAGAATAATACACTGAGAGACTCCCATGTGTTATTCATTATACTATTTTTGAATCTGTTAATAAGTTTATTTCAAGACATTGTTTAATATTACTAAATGCCAAACATAAATATTGAGAATCAGGTTCACAAGGTGAATATTTTTATTTACGATTTAAAATCACTTGCCACGAATGATCTGCAATGTTGGCTTAATGTTCCTTTTCATTAGAATATTTTCAGAAAATAAAAGCAAAAAAGGTGTGCAAATATTTTAAGTAAATTAATGTGCAGTTATAGAAAGTATTATTTTCATTATAGTTCCATAGAAATATATAGTTATTCTCTTAAAGACTGAAGTTAATTGAGGATGAAGTTATTGCTTCAGACAGAAATGTAATTATGTATCATAATTTTCTACCCATGTTACAAAAGTATGTTTTCAAGAACTATAAAGAACAAATAAAAATATGTATTTCTCTATGTTTTGAGAAGTGATTGAGAAGAAGGACCAAAGTTTTGTTTGAGTTCCACTAAATTAATAGAAGTCAGAGATTAACCTGACAGCCAGCAAGATGCTGGGTACATACTGTACAATAAACTTTGAGAGTTCAGATTAAAATCTTCAAAGTAGATCCCATGATATTATGGACTTTTAATCTGAAATATTAAATACTCTAAAAGATTAAACCAACAAATATTAGAAGTCATCTATGGATATGAGTAATATGTCCTTATGGCTGGAATGCTTTTGTCAAAACCTGATGTATTTTGAACAGATGAGTTGGATGCTGAATTCGTTTCATCTGGATATGCAATTTGACTAAAACACCCCCAGATAACAAGGTGGTTAAAAAATTAGAGTTCCATGGAATAGTTCATGTTGAGGAGCAGTTCAAAAGAGCATCTTCCCCAAGCACAGTTCAGAAAAGGACTAAATTCAATGCTAGACAAGGAACATTATCTAAGTAAATTGCAAATATCTCCAATCATGAAGACTGCAAAAACTCTTTGGATTACTGGTTGAATGGGACATCTCAAGTATAAATATTGCAAGATAACTTGTCAAGGGGCAGGATAAAAGGTTTTAAATTGCCTCTGAACTTATTGTATCCACTAAAATTCTGCACATGGTATTTAATGCAATACTGTTCAGCTGCCTGGAAAAAATTTATAAGGAAAGTAAGAAGATTTATTTAAAAAAAAGTAGTAGTTTTTAAAAAATGTGCTTATTTTCTTATAGTAGTGTATGTTAAGAACTACAAGATAATCAAATCTGATTGTATATCAGAATTAAAAAAACCTTGTGATATATGGCTCCTTCATTGAAGAGGAATAGACTGGCACAGTTTTCTCAGCAGAGAAAATTAAATGATGATGGGTGGTCTGTCAAGAAATGGCATTACATTAAGAGAATGAGGAATGATTGCAAATACAGAAATCTAATAACCAGAGAAAGAAATTATCAGCCTTTGGAACAAATTGGCTCCTTGCCAAGTTTTGCATAACTTCAAACAAATTATTATATGAAGGTGGAATTTACACAGACACTCAATGTTTTATTACCCTTATTTTACCCTTACTGATTTTTCCCCCATAAGTGGTTTCAGTAATATCTGGAGTTAACCTGGTGGAAGAAAGCATCTTCTAGGATGAGAAATTTTGTTAGAAACTGACTACTGGTGTACCAGCAGTAATATAAGATTTTTGTTGTGTACTACCAATACTAGTGAAGTATTTGTTGTGTATCACTTGTGGATAGTCTGTAGGGTGAGTCCAACATGACTTTGGACAGGAACTGTAAAAAATCTATGATGCAAATGACTTTAACTGTATTCAGTTAAGCTAAGAAACTGAAGTTCCCATCCACAGTCTGAGACCAAATTCCCTTCTGATGTGCAGAGCAGTCTTCCACAGGGAAACAAATTCCACCTCCAAATCTGAGAAAATTCTGATAAGACTCCTAAAAAGGATACAGTCAGAACACACAACAGCTGTATTTTAAAGGTAGGAGCTTAAAGCTTTGCAAGGCACAGACTTCACATATCTAATTTAGGTAATTAATCTACGCCTTGTTTCCTGTCTCTCACTTCCCTCTAAATCTAATGGCCTGAGTTACTGTTTTCATGTTTGGTTGTGTGTACATTACTTATTTCTATATGTTTCATGACACATCTACTAGCGTGGAAGAGAAAAAAATATTTCTGAGTAGGTGGAATAGATATGAAACATCCATACATATGGTGATGCCTTTGACTGGGTAGTAAGTCATGTGGATGGGCATTTTTGGAGGACAATTTAAAAAAAAAAATTGAAAGTGTTTGAAGACAATTTGAACTGGAAATTTCCATCAGAGAACAATGGTGGTAAAAGTACAGTAAACTCAAGTAGTTCATAAAAGTAATAAAGCTATTTTAGCTTTTTAGTCATGCACCAGATCAATAATGATCAGAAGTTATGAGGCTGGTTTCACAGTCTTTGGCAGACAGGTACAATGTTAGATTCAGTTTTCAAAGTCAAAGCATGTGGAGCAAAAGCCCAGGACTTCAAACAGTAACAACGTTTTATGGAAGTTTTAGTTGAAATATTTGGAACTAACTAATAATAGAAACACAAATTCCAAGAAAAGATTTAAATGCAATAACACAGTCAGACAGAGTAAATTTGCATAGATTTGTCCTTCACTCTATTGCACCTGTCTTCTGAAGTTTTAGTTCTTTATCGTGGTTCACATGGTTCGTATGCAAAAAGAAACACATTTTTTATCTTAACTAGAATTTGAGAAGAAAATTCTGCCTAAAAAAGGTGGTACCACAGCTGCAATACAGATACAGCACTGACTGATCAGCAAGGCTGGAAAACAATATTAATTAACTATTATTAATAGGACTGTAAGCTCGATTAACTTTCCAAGGAAACTGCCCCTCACTACCCATGACTGGCTTTTGATAATTTACAAGACACAGCTCCATTTTCTGAAACTCCTCTAGCTCACTATACGGCACTAGCAGTGCATAAATGCTCACATAAGAGATAATATTGCTCTACTTCCTTTGGGTATGGAATTGAGCAATTTATTTTCAGTCCAGGTTTAACGACCCAAACAGATTGATTTTCTATGGTTTTAGAATTACTTATAGCAACATTTTCCTTAAGCCAATAAGCTTTCAATCAAACATAAGCTCATTTTCTTTCCTCATTATATTATTATTTCTTTAAAGAACAAATTTTGATTTATGTCTTCAGCTTCAATGGTGGTTTGTCAGAGAATAAGAGAGCCCTGGCCTTTTAAAAAAATCAGTGGTAAATATGTAATGAAATATTTTTTTTACTGGAAATAATAAGACCAGACAATAGGATAAATGGCCAATTGTTATTTATTTTGGGAGAATACACGGCACAGTATAATTGCACACTATCCTGTATTTCCAGTCACATCTCATTTCAAGTGTTTGCTAACACTTCTTGTTTTGAAAAACTTCAAAGTACATGATCTGAAGTTCTTCATATTACAGGGAAATACAGTTGTCTCTTAAAAAAGCCAAACTTCTGCAACTATGAAGACACTGAAACATGAATTAATCAACAGCTCAGAGTATACTTCTGGCAGTCTCATTTATTCAACAAACATTCAGAAGTAAATAAATACTGCTAATATATGTTTTCCACTGCCTATTTGGTAGATTGATGAATTTTTGTTTAGATATATTCTACAAATATCTTCCAAAAATTCTTTAACATAGTTCTGCTGTGGATGCTAGAAAGGACTTATTCCAGCAGAATGTTCATAAGTCTTTTATTGACCTCTTCAAAGACCATAATTTTCATACATCTGACACAATGTGCCAGGCTGTGTGATTAGGCAATGGCCAGGTAGACCTGCACATCTTCTCTTCTCTTATTGTTTAATCCATGTTGCTGTTATATTCTGGCCTTTTGTATTTTTTACTGACAGCTCTGTAGCTTGTGATCATGCAACAGGCAACCTGCAGTAAATGCAGTTCATTCTACAAACTAGTGTCCAAGGATTTTTCGAATCAGATAAGAATCTATTTTCTTTTATCATGACTCTGAATTGTTTAGTTCTACCATTTATTTATTTATTTATTTATTTATTTATATTTAGTTATTTATCTGGGCCAAAGAAATGGATTTGGCACTGCAACAATAATCACAGCTTTGTTATGGTCCAGTTGCTTTCCAACTGGTGACCTCCAGTTGCTTCTCTTTATTATGGATGAACAAACTAGTGAAATGACTAGTAGTATCAATTCACTGAAATACAAAATTATAATCAAGTGAACTAGAACAGGTAAAAGTTAGCTCTGAAGAAAATCAGGGGAAAAAGTCTTAGAGGGGGAGATACTGCAATCTCAGGCTGGTCTAGAATGAGGAAACAAACATATGTTAGCTGAAGGCTTCTGGTTACTGAACTGGTCTCAATGTTCAAGTCTTTCTCTTAATTAATATTTAACAAAACATTTTAGCATAAGGATGAACTTGCAAAGTAATCAAAAGGAGGATGAGACAAGAGCAAAGAAAATAGTGTCCTTCTACAATCCTTCCAATGCCCTTTTTACCATTTTTGTGTGCTTTTTGCTTGTTACACTCTGACTAAGAATTAAGCTGAATATCCACAACAAATGTCAGAAATTATGGGCTCACCATGTGCATGGCACATCACCAGTGAGGAAATTTTTCTTCAGCGTTACAGGCAGGAGAAGCACTGATCATTCCTCACACAGCATCATAAGCCATTACAATGTGCACTATTCCAATGATTTAAACCACCTAGGCTTTTAAGGGACATCATATTTAATATCATCTACCTAAGCTAAACCATATTTCATATTATTTTTATGCTGTATTACAAAACAAGGATGAGGTTTTGTTGTTTGCTTTTATATTATCACTCTGCAGTGTGATGAAGTACTCCAGACAGAAATAGACCTTGAGCGTCTGAGTAATTCAGTATGGCAAAGCAGCATTAAACAAATTCAGGAATGCCCCTAGTCTTCTTCTGAAAATCCATGAGTGAGCCACATGTCACCATAAATTTCCAAATAATTCAAAGCAAGAAAATTCCTGAATGACACTTGATCATAATTTAATTTTTTCAAGATTTTATTATTATTACCATTTGTTAAGCAGATTATTTCAAAATTAAAAAAAATAACCTCACTCCCTTTTCTGGAAGACGATATTTGCCCTATTTCTCTATGAGTTCTTCATGACTAAAACCTCAAAAATTTCTGTCCATATGTGCTTCATTCTGCCTACACGTTCTCCTTAACACGTTTTTACCCTGTTACCTGATTTCATTTTTATTTAATGAACACAATAACAAATAATTAATAATTATAAATTAATTTTATTAAATAATTATTAATAATAGTTTTAAAAGTTAAATTTCAACTTTATAATAATAATTATTAATAGAGGGGTTTTTTAAGTTTCATGGAAACTTGTATGCAGGAAGATGACTCTATAAACATTGTTGCTAAGGAATTAGCTGGTATATGAGTCAAACCCTTTTAAACTACATGGAATCTCCCCTATGAGAGGAAGACCTTACAAATAGAAAAAAAGACATCATGGAACATGGTGAAGGGGAGGTACCGAAAATACCATATAGAGATATGAGTGACTATATTAAGTAGAAGCTAATGAAAAAGTGCCTGGAGAGAAGTCAGTCAGTTGGACAAAATAATTAGTTCATATGGAAATAGAGTGCCTATAGAAAATTGCCTTGGCTTTTCAAAAAGTCTAAAGACATAGCACAGCTACAAATAAATCCTCTTTGCCTTCTCACTCTGTGGGGAGCAGAAGAGAGAATGGAGAATTGGGGAGTTCCTCAAATCATTTATTAAAACAGCTGTTCCTTAATAGCTTGGGGTAAAAAATGCACGCATCTTGCCACAGAAGTGCTGCTGAGGCATTTGGGAAGCACGTGGTTTTTAAGAAAAGAAAGCTGCTGCAGATTTCTTACTGCTAAAATATTTGGATTATCCATGCTGGTTTCAAGAGCCCTGTGACACTCTCAGAAAAGACATGGGTCACTGTGTCAATCCATTCTTCATCTTCAGAAAAGTACATCTCCCCAAATGCACACTGTTGCTTTAGACAGCAGAATCTTTGGGACTAAAATTCAAAGCATAATGCATTGCACTGCAGGGAAAAAAAAATGTACAAAAGCTGGGTGTACCAAAAGGCTTTTAATGTTTGTAATTTTCTTTTCATGCTGGGAGGAAACCAGTAGAGACAGCACTTTTAAAATACATGAGACAGCTGTTGTTTCAGTCTGTAGACAGGCTGTACTAGCTCAAGGCATTCCAAATAATATTTTTTGCAATGTCTTTAAAGACACTCGGACAGAGACACATTACAAAGAACCATGGCATCAACTACAGGCAGTCTTCTTTGCCAGACACTTAGAAAAGCAGTAACAAGGAAAGCTGATTGCTGAGCTGCATTCAGGTAGTTGTGCTCAGTTGTGCTGAAGATGCCTTCCTGCACTGTTTGAATCTCATAGCTTTTGTTAACATCAAATCTCATGCAATTATTTTTAAGATAAAACAGATGAATAAGTGTGAATGCCTCAAAAGCCTTAGTACAAATGTAAATAACTTGTTAAATACCTTTAGTTGGTATCCAGAATAATTTGCTTTAGAAATGGATTTTTATTTATTTGTGCAGTTAAGTAGAGGATAAAGTTCTAAATTGTTCTAAGACAGCTGTTTCCATTTTAGCTGTTGTAAATGGATAATCATGCAATCTTGTGCATGTTAACAGGTGGAACCATTAAATGCCTCCTTTCTCCCTTCCAATGCCTCCACTGCTACCCATCAAAATAGCCACTAAAAGCTGTATAAAACTTTCCTAATTAAATCACGGGGAAACTGCTGGCCCATTTGGGATTTCAAAACTAATTAAATGAGGAAGTTCTCAGTCACAATTAGGTGAAGCCCCTTTCCACAAATTGTCATAGAAGCTGAAGATAACAGCGAACACAATTCCAGGGGTGAGTGGAAAAAAGTTCTAACAGAGGATGAGATTAGCTGATGATTTTGTAAACATTTTATGAGGTTAATTTTTATCTGACCAGTACTTTCATTATGCCGGGGTGATGGTGGTAGAAAGGACCTAAATCCTTTCTGGGCAGTCCTTGCAAAAGCAAGTACCTATATTCCATTTTGGTTTCAGGTTTAGTATTCCTCTAAGTTACAAAACCAAATGAAATTAATTTACCAGCAGGGCATGTTGAAGGCAATACAGGTGCAGATCAGCTTCTGGAGAGTCCAGCTGCTTATTTATAAATGTGTGCTTCGCATAAGGACAGCTGAATCAATCAACTGCTATTGAGTAAGAATATCATGCCACAATGCTGTTTTCCAACAGCTTTGGAAAACCAACTGCATTTTCAGTGGAAACATTTTATTATTGCAGCAGTGAGGTTTTATTAAAATATGCAATCAAACTGAAACACTTAAAATGCAAACTGTGTTAAAATTCACCTGATTTATTCAGGCAGCTAATATAGAAAATAAGAAATAGCTCTGGTGGTTTTTAAGTGTCTTCACATTCACAATGGAATTCTTTTATGGGACATAACACAATAAGCTCCATGGATTGCACATTTTTTACCAGTAGGAAAAGGTCAGAAGTTTACCTATTTACTGTCAATGGAAAAAACCCCTCCAAAATCCAGGGCAAATGTGAAAATGCAACCATATTTAATCAGGTACATCCCCCTAACCCATGTTTTCTTCACAAAGGGAATTAATTTTAGAGAGATGAGAATGACTTGCATGCTAGCACAATGCTGACTCAGTAGGAAGTCGATAGATTCATGAATAAAGGCACCAAGTTCCATCTGCCGAGGTTTGCAGCAGACTTTGCTACTTATAATTTATTTTCTAGGTAGTTATTAAAGTGTGTATATATCTCAGTGTTCAAGACAAATGATGATTTTTCTTTTATTTTTACTATTTACTATTTTGACTGTTTTAAAATGCTGACATACAATGACAGATCAAACCCAAAACTGAGGCAGCTATCTGTATAACCCTAATTAAATTTTTGTTTATTAATTCATACATTATCATTCTCTGGGTCTGGCATGATGTCAGCTTGACAATTAAACACTTTAATACAATTTACTGATTGATCTCAAAGGCTTCATCTGTTGGTATGGTGCTTATTTATGAAAACTTTTCAAAGCCAAGACTGTAAAAATCAAAGATCTGAAATTATATGTGTTGAATGTTCCTTGTGATATCATATAGTAATAAAACAGTTATTTTTAAAGTAATCATAACATGGCTGACAATAAAACTGTTACAGAATTAAATAGAAATTTTTCAAAAACAAAAAGCATGCTCTGTGGTAATAACTTTTAAAATTGGTTACAGTGGCTATTTCTGATGAAGGATTTGATAGAAAGTAAAATATTTACAAGTTTAAAAGCTCATAAGGCCTTGAAAAATGAAGTTGGTGAGAACATAATAATGAAGAATTAATAATTAAAGATAGCAAGGAGGAAAACACAAAGAAAGCATGACTTAAAATAATGGAAACTGTGAGTAATTGAGTCCCAAAACCAAGTAACAGATGAAGAATTTGGAGGATATTTTAACAAACAGAGTCAGAGAAGCATATATCCCATTATCATCAGCCTGGTAAGTAAATGAAAATAATTTCTGTGGGCACATTGAATGGAACATAATATGGGAACCACTGCCATAAAATAGAGCAAATTATGCCAGTGTTTTTAAGAAAACTTTTGAACCAAAAAATAGCCACAAAGTTGCAGATGAAGGGTTCAGTTAGGCCAATATCATGTTTCCAATGCTGATTACAAGTAGAAGTCGAAATAGGAGTAAAACTAGAAAAATTTTTTATATTTATATATATATATATTTTAAAAAAAAGGATATATACACAGGTATATGTGTGTGTGTATGTGTTATGTGTATTTCCATATGGACTTTTGTCTCTGTGTTCTCTGAGCATTTGAGTTTTTCAGGTTAGTGAATAAGCTTGCTCATTCATTGTCAAAATCACCAGGCAATTACAATAGACATACAGGTTAAAGCAGTTAAAGAAAGAATTATTGAATCTGAATGAGCTAAGCACTTATCTAACCTATATAATCAGGTACTTTCATAATTGCTAATCCTGTCTCAGTCTTGTTCTGTATTCTTCCTGGTTCAAGGAAGTCTCTTTAAACCTCCACCTCCCACTAGTATCAGTGAAAGACTTCATTTAAATTAAAAGTATGTCACTAGCTGAGTCAGCAGGTGGTGAGAAAATGAAGAAAATTATATAAGTCATAAAAATGAAAGCTAAAAGGAATGCAGGGGAGAGATAGGGTAGAATGTAGCTGTTCTTCACTAAACTTTAAATTCACATTTGATTAATATTTGCCCTGAATTAAATTTTTTCTTTCGTAAACCTGAAACATTTAAAACTAGAAATCTAAATAGAATCTAAGTTAAATATCAACTGTTTAATGTAAATGAGCTTGAACTCCCCACATCTAATTTTTAAAGCAGTATTGTTAGGAGTAAAGTAAGGTAATGAAGCAGCGTTAGAGAAATAAAAGGTTGGAATCAGGGAATGTCTGTGAAGTTCAGCAGTTAAGTTTTTAGCCCACAGAGCCCAACTGAGAAGCTGGGTATTAAAAATGAAATAGTAATATTTTCAAATTATTAATGCAGTGATACAATGATAAATTTTACATCATAATGCAGTGATAAAGTTTACCAGCAATTCTGACTACATCCCAGCTGGAAGACATTCCCTTCATCACAGCATGACACATAAAAACTCATTTAAGTGTCTATGCATAATTTGCCATCTGAAAGTTTTAACCAGCTGCTCATAGATACACTTATAATCTCTTACTTCAGTAATGCAAATAGAATTTCTTCAGCTTTTTTGACAGATATAATTAGGGAAATTCTGTCTGTTTCCCCCTTCTGATCTGCTTGCATTAGCGTGAAAATGGCCATTAAGTCTTTCGCTCAAAATACCCTCAGATATTTAAAGCACAGTTCTTTAAGGATGGTTTATCTTTGGCAGATGTGTTTCTATAGACCTTTAGCCTTCCAAACCACAGGCAATTAGGATGTGGTTACAACCAAACTGCAGAAGCAGCCATTCACTCTGCAGTCCAGTTAATTGTTTTGGGGGACTTACATAGGTATGGGGTGGGGTTTCTTCCATTTAAAAATAGAGTATTTTTGAAAGAATGCTCAAAAAATTGAAGGTCTAAGATCTATTGTTGCTTTCATTAATTTGTAATTGGTTGATTTTGGCAGTTTTTAGCTGAGAAGCAAAGTGCCTTAAGCCATCATCTGAATTACTCTCTTCTCCGTGCCTTAGAACTTTTATTTAGAGACAGTGATGGAAGCCCAAGAAATGCCAGAGCTCTGAAAAAAGAGTAAGTACTGAGGCTATACATAAGTTTGGAACAGGAAGGAGTACAAGGGAACATTTTTCTCCTACTCCAAAGTCATCTAGGGCTTTAACATTTATATTATGCTTCAGCATGTAAATTAAGATGTAAAAATGGGTTGCTTGTCTAAGGTGCTCCATCAAGAGTAATTTCTCTTGAAGTCTTGCCCCTGCAAAATATTCTGCAATCTGATTACTTTTAGGCCATAGATCAAAACCTGCCACCATCTGACAAATATGCTTTATAATGTATATATCGATGGAACACAGCATTCAGAACAGACTTTCTACCAGAGGGTCGGAAAAGTGCCTTGCCAACAGAAACTCAGCAAGCCTCCTAATTTGTGTTAGCTGGGAGAGCGTTTAGCCCATCTAGGAGAGAAATACAGAGTAACTGCATCGCTAGTCTGTAGCAAACTACAATGGTGTCATAATCAGGATCTCTAAATACCAGTTCTTGAGTCCAAATTACTTTGCTGGTGCTCCTGAGCAGGTTTTCATGTTATGCAGATTATATGGTTTGCTCAATGTCTTGTGGTGCAGGGGTGGATGGTCACTGGGATATAAAAATTTGTTTGCAAAATAACGTGTAACTCAGAGCTTCAGAGTACGAATAGAAGGCATGATTTGGACTGTGCAAGATATTATTTCAAACACACACTAATGCTTCATGAGGAATTGTGCTTAAATTTCAGTTGGAATGTTTGGGGGTGGGGGGAGGTGTGCCTTCATTTTTCTTTCCGTTTTGCTCTGCCCAGTTATATTCAAGGCAAAGAAAGTCCAAATTCCTTCCCAAACTTTTTGGGGGAGAAAAATGTATCTTCGATAGATTTCTGGTTTCCTTCCTTTCGTTTTTTCAGAAGGACTTGATTTTTTTTTTTTTTTTTAATGGTTCTGTTGAAAAATTGAGAACTTGTTTACAAAACACTCAGATCAAACATACTAGTTTTGTAATTCAGTAAAATGTGAATCCATCAGCAGCTCACAGATTACACTTGTAATTCTCATCTTTCATTTTTCATGGAAAATTACCTAATGCTCATAACAAATCTGGATTTTAAATGAAAATATATTGGTTGGGTCTAATTCTGCAATTCCTGGAGACAGCAAAAAAACCATTCTTGATGGCAATGCAATGGTCTGAACAATTCTGCATTTGAACTTTTCCCATTGTCATAAACACTTTTTAAGGAATACATTAAACTAAGCAACCCCAATAGGATCCCTTCTAAAGCTAGGGAACTATTTTCTGAAGCCTTCATGTCATATGCATGCAAGATTCTATAAAAATCGCTTATAAATAAGACATTTTTTATACTGCAACCTTTCTTGAAGCTTGAGACCATATTTGGATATCTGAAAGTAAACACACCATCTAAGAGAGGCTTTCACAGGGGAGTTCAGTAGCTGGTAACTTTGGAAAATCCTACAACTTGGATGCTTCTTTATCTGTGTTTAATTACTTTGAAATACATGCCCTATGCATTTCTTTAGAACTCATGCTCTTGACATGTTAAGCTTGATATGTTATCAAGCTAAAAACATAAGTGGAAAGCGAAACCAGATATTTAGGAGCTTAGAGAAGATGGAGGCTGATACAAGCATCTACTTTATACTGAAAAGTGCACTGTAGGTAAATGAAATTATATAATATATGATACCCAATTATGCGAAGGCTACTTTAGAAATAACACGAAGTCGTGTTTTGATGTCCTTTGTGGAGCACTGGACAATCTGTATGCATTGCTCCACCTTTTCCTTCTGCAACCCCTGCACAGCTTTAGAGCATAGCTACACTTACATAGCCAAGATGGCTCAGGGTTTAGACTCCCATGACAGCTCAAACAAGGCCCAATGCATACACTGTCTAAACATTAGAGCCAGCCAGACAACCTTTGAAATTCAAACGGGAAGCAGAATAATATGTGAAACGGTCTGGGCTCCCATGATTTCAAAGTCACACAGTATTATCTACTCCAGCCTTCATCAGACACAATTACAAAGATATAAGATAGTCTTATGTCTGTGAGTTGTCAACACATCAAATTTCCTTCTAGCAGGATCTCCTTCTCAACCTATCAGGGGACTCAGGGAAGGATTTCTCTTGTCATATGTTTAATGTGTTTAATATCTTTTCCTGAATGATTTGTCATGTTCCTCATGACTATCAAAAATGTGACATTACACGGCATAGAAAACCCTCTCATGTTGGCTGGTGTGTCTTGTTCACAAAGCTATGCTGGTTGCTGGATTTGAGGTAGGGAGATATTTTCTCTCTGAGGAGATTGACAAAGCTCCCAAATAGACTGGTACTATCTCTGATTTCCTCTGCCTCATACAGCAAAACTTACCTAATTAATTCTCTGCAAAATACTGCAGTGTAGTCTGATGCTGCAAACTCTTCAGTCTGTCTGGTCTTTCCTGTTCCTTATAGGATAAACTTGTTCTGACCTAATGTAAACAGGCCCTTTTGGCCTTACTTCCTAAACTGTTGTGAACCCTTTAAAATACCTGTAGCATGTTCTCTATAAAATACATCTCAAAAGAACTGGAGACAGAATTCCCTTAACACACAGGAAAGTGGTGCATTCTTCACGGGGGCACAAAAAATGATAAATTCAATTTTAAATGACCAAACAATCTTCCTGGAAGAAGACCACAACACACAAACATGAATTTGTTCTCTTTTCCTTCATCCTACAAAACTATGTTGCTGTTGTGTTCTTATTATGAACACTCTGAGTTTATAAAACTGAATCTCTGTGGATAGAATGCCCTGTGTGCTCTCATTTAGTCCTTTTCCCTTTGGACATTAAGCCTCATCCCATGAGAAGAACTTGTTCTAATTCAGTTTCTTGATTATCAGCATAATCAATTCCATCTAAACACAAGAAAACCCTCTTTTACTGTGAGGGTGGTCAAACACTAGAAGAGGTTACCAGAAAATTCATGGGATCTCCATCTGTGGACCTACTCAAAAGCTGTACATTGTCCCAGGCAACGTGCTGCAGCTGACCCTGCTTAAAAAGACCTTGGAATAGTTGTTCTCAAGATGTCAATAATTTTCTATCCCACTCCAGAAAGCTCTTGTTTTCTTCTTCATCTGTCCCTTGATCTTGTAGTACACAAGAAAATTCTGAGAAGATACCTTCAACATCTCCAACCAAATATATGTCATTCTACAACTTTTTGGTTGATTACCTTGTAAGTGATTGAAAATGTTCACTGGATTGGTTTCTTCTTTTTTACATTCCTTTATGCACTAAACTGTACCTTGTCATCTTTAAATATGTAAAATATTATCTTTAATTTTTTGCAACTATGCATATTCAGTAGTACATTGAATGTTTCCATTTCTAGTCAAGTAAAGAGGTTTTCATTGGTTCTCATATGTCTCATCTCCTCATCTGTTCACTTTTATCTGCTCTCTAGCCTGATCTGAAAGTGTTTTATTGAATAAAAATCATATACTATGTATATATTTGACAGATTATAGGTTTTTTGATTACTCTGCCATTATAGTAAAGACTCAGTTTATTGAGGTTTTTTAGAGTTGTTTTAGTACATAATAGTATATTGTCTTTTAAATTATTTACCATCTTGCCCAATTTCTGAACTACTCTTCTTACACTGATGTTTGTCAGCACTGAAATGCCTTCATATCAAGACATGCTAAAGCCCCCTCTTCCCACTGAAGTTAAAACTTCAGAAAAAATACGGTGGTAGCATTTCTTTGAGCAATTCCCTCGTAGATGACCTCAAGCCAAAGCTTTGATGCAGTTTGTCTTCTATTCCATTCTGTAGGTGATTTAAAAGTCTTGAAAAAATGGAAGTATTTCTAAAAGCATCATCAATGAACCTGAGTAAAATGCATAATCACAGCTCCCAATGCAATGTGTTTTTCTTGGCTGTCCTCCTCTGCCACTGCTGTTCTTCACTCCTATTCTTCTCGGGAAGAAATGTAAACAAGACTGATTTCCTTTTGCTCTGGGCTAGCCACATGCCTAAAATATCTATATATGTCCACTTTTTCCTGTCACATTGGCTTCTTATTCAATAATTTGTTTCTAAACAGTTTTTAAAAGAATTTAGACATTTTGACAGAGTACATCTGAAATATGAAATTAATATTTAGGGAAAAGTGAGGCAGATGAAAGAATCAAACTAATAAACATAAGTCATAAATCCATTGTGCGGAGAAGCTGAATGGCTTTTTAAAACAGCAAGAAATGTGTATGAGCTCATACTTTAAAATCTCCGCTATGGCTACATGAAGTTTTATATTGGTAAAGTTATTTCAGTGTAGGATGTTAGAAAAGCAGGAACCTTAGTCTAGATCTAGATCTGGATAGAAATATTTGTATGTGTAGAGTAGAAAAATATATGCACAATTTACTTGGGTAGTTTTCTACTCTCAGATATGACTAAATATGCAAATATGTGCATAGTAATGTCATACAGTGTTTTAATTGTTCCAGATTAGTCAAACCACTACTTTTCTGTGACTAAAAACCTTCTGATTGAGTTCAATTTGTTCCAAGCCTGTGCTGTTCTTGTGTATCTAAAACAATAGTAATTAATTTTAAACTCACTTTCTTTAAAAAATGTTTGCATTTAAGACAGCTGCAATTTCTTCTTTTTCTTTCTAACCACTTGTTTCCATCTGCTCATCCTCCTTGAGCAACAGTTTGACTGAATATTAGAACAGTGAAATTTTCATTTCCTGAGAAAGTAATTTGATGACAGTCCTGTATAAATTTAGAACAGATTTGAGAACCTTAGTTTCGTAGGCTAAATTTGAGTGTGGATACTTTATGGAGAATTTATAATTAATTTAACCACACAGAACTCTGGACTGTTAAATAATTTTGGCTGCACTGCCAATTGGCTGTGGCTGATGCTGTAAGGGGCCTCTGATGCACTTGGTAAGTTGTCTGAAATATAAGTCAGTTCTGATGAATTGAAAGGAAACTTTAACAGTTTTCTCAGTATACAACCTTGAAATTAAAATAATCATATTTACTGGATCAGGAATGCAAGTTCGTTGTCCAAAATGCCATTACATTTTCATAGCATGAAAAGAGCTGGGAGGGAAAGGTGAAAATGAAGTGAGGAAATGCATGGTCAGATTGTCAAGAATCTGTGATGCCTGCTGCTCTTATTGAGTTCAGCAGAATCTGTACATGCTTTACACTTCTGAAAAATCAGGCCATTTGACTATTAAAAGCCAGAAGACTCCAGGCCCTTTCGAATTTTGCTTATACTAATCAAAATGACCTTTCAAAGCAGAGCTGGAGGGTCAGGCTTATCGCGTTTGCAGGCTTGAATAAAATTTCCCTATTTGACAGGACAATTTGCTGAAAAATGCTGTCCTAAGAATTCTGTCAATTCACCTTCCTATGAATAGTATACAGGGCTTGATTGGAAATGATATCTGAGGACAGCAGCTCATCACCCATTACATTTATTAAAGCAAACCTCCTAAAACCTGCTCATTCATTGCTCTCCTCTAAAATGCTCTTGGGGGGAAAAATAAGAACTTACATTTTTTACATTAGATAAATGTTTCAAGAAATAAAAAAAAAAGCTTTAGTGCCTACATGCCCGAGGGCAAGGGAAGGTATGGTAACATTTATTCTGCTTTGCTGGGATCATTTTCTCTTTAAGGCCTTCTGCCTCTTAGGATTTTCAAGAAAGTAAGTTGAAATTAATGGTTAATGAAGCCCAAGGCTCTGTACAGCATTGAGGCAACACCTCTATGAAGAAATAATGTAGGCATGGGCAATTCCATCACATTCTCTTTTGCTTTAGAAATCACATTATTTGGATAGATCTCTAGAAATTCACAGTGCTGAACAATAGAAATACAATTCAAAAAGTGAAAAAAGCATCCTGACATAAATGGGAAACCGCAGAAGACACCACAAATGGATTATTTCTGATAGCTGAAACATACGAACACCATCATCTAACCATATTAATTTCTTCATCAGAATAACCCTGCCTTCCTAAAATATTTCTACATATTTCCTGAACTTCAAGTGGGACTTAACATTCTAAGGAGCATTTAAAAGAGTACAGTTATCTACAGCACAGAGTAGTTCAATCTTTGTGATTCCAAATTTTGTTATGATATATTGAAATGAAAAGAAAGTAGGAAACTTAAATAAAATTCAAGTGCTTTCTCGTCCTAGATATTTTAATTTGTAGAACATTCACCACGTCCAATCTCATAGGTAAAAAAATAGAGGCAAAAAATCAATTTTTTTGTGGACAAAACATGAAGTTATGATTTTGTGCAAGCTAGATTTTATACATCTGTCTTGGAGTGGACTGTCATATGTGATTAAGAGAAAGCTCCATGAGGATTAACAGTGCACGATTTTAGTACAATTTACCACCTGGTTCTGGGGACAAGGAGGGATGATGTTTAAAATTGATTCCTTAGAATATGTTGAAGTTCAAGGCTTGAATACATAATTCCATAATATCCAGATTAGGTGTGGATTTTGCAGCATCCCTGGAGTCTGGTGGATAGGACAGCTTTTCCAATCCTGAACGGCAAATGGACATATAGCATGGCCGCCCACAAGCTCTGTGAAGCTGGGGTGTTATTGCGTCCACGAACTTCCTCCTAGTGGGCTTGATCTAGAGCAGAGCAATGGCTTGGAAAATGTCACACTTTTGTGCAGGCAGCAAGGAGCAGATTGGGAAAGTTTGATATCTTCTCCCTCGCATCATAGAACTATTGTATCTCCATTTTCACAACACAGGCTACAGCTAACACAGACATCTTCTTTTCAGGTGACTTGTTTACTAGAAATTCCATTTATACAGATGGCTGGCAGCCTGGTCTAACCTGTAACATATTGGAAACACAGCCATGCAAGTGTTAGCAGTGGCAGCAGGTAAGTAGTCCTCTAGTTTAGAACACCTTAAAGACGAAAAGCAGAAAATTTGTGCTAAAAATAATGTGCAAATAATTACCTTTATTTAATACTAGAGCAGAAGGTCCTTCTTGGGCTATCATCCTAGGTGCTCAAAAAAATCCAAGGATCACAGAATCACAGAATAAGCTGAGTTGGAAGGGACCCACAGGGATCACTGACTGCAACTCCCAACCCTGCATGGCACCATCCCCAACCGTCACACCATGTGCCTGAGAGCATTGTCCAAATGCTTCGTGGAATCTGCACAGCTGTAGCTGTGACCATTTCCCTGAGGAGCCTGTTCCAGTGCCCAGCCACACCCTGGGTAAAGAACCTTTTCCTGATATGCAGCTTAAACCTCCCCCAAAACAACTTCAGGCCATTCTCTTGGGTCCTGTCAGTGGTCACCACAGAGAAGAGGTCAGTGCCTGCCCCTCCTCTTCCCCTAACAAGGAGGTTATGAAATCTCCCTTCTCCTCTTCTCCAGGCTGAGCAGACCAGGTGACCTCAGCCTTTCCCCATTAGGCTTCCCCTCCAGACTTCCATCATCATCCTTGTGGCCCTCCTTTGGGTACTCTGCAATAGCTCAGTGTCTTTCTTACATTGCGGCACCCAAAACTGTCCCAGCACTCAAGGTGAGGCTGCCCCAGTGCAGAGCAGAGCGGGACAATCCCCTCCCTTGCCCAGCTGGCGATGCTGTGCCTGATGCACCCCAGGACACAGTTGGCCCTCCTGGCTGCCAGGGCACTGCTGACTTGTGTTCAACTTGCCACTGACCAGGACCCCCAGGTGCCTTTCTGCAGCACTGCTCTCCAGCATCTCATTTCTCAGTCTGTATGTATGTGCAGGGTTCCCCATCCCAGATGCAGGAATATATAAAATATATAATATAAAATATATAATTTTTAATATATAAATTTCTAGGTGATACATCCTTTTCCATGGGTTTTATAAAACAGTTTCCATGAACTGAAGTATTTGTTTGGTTTTATTAGTTATATCCTTCCACAATAAAGCCTTGCCTTTCATTTTATCGTGAGATGATTCCACACCTTTATTGCCTTCTTTGTATGAAAACTGTCCTCCTTCTGTATGGAAAAATAAAAGTCTTGGAGAGAACAGTTTTGACTTGCTGTATGGAAATGGAAGGGAAAAAATAACTCAATTTAACATGAAAAACATGTGGATTAGCTATTAGGGAAGGGTTTGTATTTCTAAAGTTGGTGAAAGGTTACAAAGGTCTTCTGGATAGCGTAATGCATCTCTTGTGTGTTGTATCTCCAAAGCAGGCTCGTTAACATCTGTCATAGATAGCTTAATTATAGCAATTTCTACTCAGTGTAAGGTCACAGGACAGGAAGTCAGTTAGATGGCCTCTTGTCAAAAAAAAAAAAAAAAAGAAAACGAAGGAAAGAAGAAAAAATGTTGCAATGCAAGAACAAAAGTTTTTATTTATACTGAATCATATATTAAAACAGCCAAAGAGGAAGAGGCTAGATCAGATTTTTATAATTTCCATACACTTGTCAATACCACTTTGGAACACCATTTTTGCAGTGAAGAAATGTCAGGTTGGTGGGCTTTTTTCTTTCAGGCATAAATTGCAGCAAAGCGTTGAAAGACTAGTGATGGAAGAATGAAATTTACTGAAGAGAAATAATCTACTTTAATATTATCTTAGATGTGTAGGGAATGATGAGAGGTTTTAGTTTCTTTTAATGTGTTTTCAAGAAATAAACACCCGCTAAATCAGCAAACTTAAAGCTAAATGAAGTAACATCCTTAAAATTAGCTGGGGTATTTTTTTAACATATTTTCCCTGGAAACTTATATTTTCCTGATTGCTGGGAAAAATCAAATGTAAATTTACTACAGTATCTTTTTAGGACAACTACTTGAATACAGTCCAACAAAATCACTCGGTTCTGGAGACAAAATAGAGACATAAAACTACTTACACAACAATATCAAACCTTATATGAAAGAGAAGCATACACAAAATACTTTATTTGCAGTGAAGCCTGTGAGTGCATAGAAATATTGTGAGGAGGAAAAAGGATATTCGTCTTTATGTTCTTGTTTTTTTTACCACTTCATTTATCTTGCTTTTGGAAATCCAATTTGCAACACTTTGAAAATTACCCATATTTTCTCCGAGGACCAGAGTTTCCTGAAGGAATTCTAAACAGAATACAGGGTTATTTTTTTGTCAGACTTGATGAATGTAGGTTGAATTTTGTAGCAGGTAGTTTCCTAAGATCAGCTTCATGAACAATATCCTAGAAGTGCAGATGACATCTCAAAGTGATAACTTAGATTATCCAGTTACGGAGAACCCCCCACCATTTAACAAATTTGATTTTATTATATTCTAAATCAGCTTGCTACAGAATTTTTAGGAGTTTTAATTTCAAAGAATAAAACTCTGCTCTCATGAGAGCGGAGTAGAGGAGGAGAATCACCTCCCTTGCCCTGCTGGCACACAGATTTTCATGCAGCCCAGGCCTCAGTTGTCTTTCTGGTCTGCAAGTGCACATTGACATTTCATGCTGAGCTTCTTCTCAACCAGCACTCATAAGTCTTTCTCCTCAAAGCATGTATTTGTGCTTGGGATGTCCCAACCCAGGTGCAGGATCTTGCACTTTCCCTTATTGAACTTCATGAGGTTCGCACTTCATGAAATTCTTATGTCTATTTGTATTCATTCCCTATTGGTGGAAAGGGACTAGTTGACAGTAAGGGGAGGTAACTCATTTTAGAGTGTCCACCTCTTAAATTGTCTTAAACTAAGACAATCTCCACGTCTGGGACACTCTGGTGGTTTATAACCAGTGACTGAGTGGGTTAGAACTCAGGAGGTCAGGCTTCCAACACAGCCACTTGTTTAGGGAGCCATGATTTTCCATCACCTGAGGCCTAATTTTTAAATTTCCCTATTTTAAAATATAATATAAACTCAAATAAATAATGCTGAAATGTTATTGCTAGCTTTTATTGTTTTGGGCAAAGCAGACCTAATAATCAGTGACAGAGGAAGAATCAGAAAGATGGCTTTTGTTTATAAGCACATTTCTCTGAAGAGAAATTGGACTCAGAACATAAGCAAAGTAATTAATTCTAAATTAAAATAAATAACTGTTTTACCTAAGAAAGGGGGATAGAAAGCTTAAACAATTTGTTTCTGCCAGGAAATATTTCTTGAGGGATTCTTAGTACAGATTTTGTGTAATTAAGAATGCTGTATGTAGTGCAATGAAAGCTCAAAAGGCGACTGATGATGATGTTCTTTGGTTGTTGTTTTGTCTCAGACATATTGTAATATTTTTTTACTATAAATAATTATGCAGTAAGTAATTATTCACCATTGGTTTGCTTATGTTGTGGGCAAAAAAATTAAAATAATTTTCCCCCAAGTCCCCAAAGTCTGAACAAAGGGTTAAACTTACTATATCAAAAGCCTGAAGTTGATAACATTTTTTGTTTCAAATTCCACATAAATGATCTAATACAAAATACTCACAAACAAATTTTCAACTTCCTTAACTTTTTCATTTCCTGTTCTTGCTATTACAAAAATAAAAAGAAAGACAAATAAGTCAGTGAACATAAGAACTAAAAATATACACTCCTCAGTCTGACTTTATAGCATGAAATTTATTTGTCATGTTGTGAGGTGTGTAAACCTGAAATATCCAGCCTGCTAGAGTTGTCTCCTTGCCCTTTTGTAATCCTGGGATTATGAGAGAGTAGCACTTGTAGAGAGGAGCTTATACTTCCTGAGGTATGTGCCTTAGGTGTATGAGTTAAAATACAAAGCAATAGAATGAAGAAGAACAGAATAGAATAGAATAGAATAGTTCAGTTGCAGAGGACCTACATCATCATCTGCTTCAACTGTCTGACCATTTCAAGGCTGACCAAATCAAGATCCTGAAGAGCCTTTTTCTTACCTTCGGGTATAGGTGGGCGAGGACAAACAAGCAAGATCAAACTTCTACATAATGTTTATCCCACACCTAAGTGAGAAAATGCTATCTGTTGTCACATTCTTTCCAGGGGTGGGGATTAAAAAAACATTTACAACTTGATCTAATAAATCAAGTGAGTGGATTTTGCTGGTTGGTTGGTTCTTTCTAAAAAATATCACTCTCGAGTATTATGATATAATAATACTGTGGGACATTATGCATATAGCAAGCTTAGGCATAGAAAGGCATCATTACTAGAAATAGAGGATTGTGACAAACTCAGCAATGAATGATTATGGGAAAAATGGAGTCCATGCTGGATTAACACTTTCCCCCACTCTCCCTGCCCCAGGAAACTC
This sequence comes from Origma solitaria, assembly GCA_013397895.1. NCBI lineage: Eukaryota > Metazoa > Chordata > Aves > Passeriformes > Acanthizidae > Origma > Origma solitaria. The sequence continues at coordinate 1,245,023 of VZRL01012172.1, read as the reverse complement.
ATCTGTGTGACAGACACATGCATCAAAGCAAATTCAGAGCCTGGGCTTTCCCAGCATTAAAGGATTGCTTTCCCATATGGAAATATTTGTCATATTTTCCATTTCCAGATATGCCTAGTAGGACAGTTTCTTCATTGTTTCAAAACAGTTTCTTTCAACATTCAGACTACAAGTTTTTAAAGTTCTAAAGTTTTGCAAAGTGTTTTATAGTCAGGGCAGGTATTGCAGTAACTCACAACAATACAGTCAAGGATCTCATTTCAAAATCATCTCTTATGGGCTCCCTTTTTAGGATTACAGTGTAAGACTAACTACTGACATTACAAAGCCTGTCTTTTGGGGATGAAAGAAGATTTTTGCATCAGGTAGTGATGAGCCTGCATCAGAATTTTCCTTATTCCTATCACTCATTAGCTTGCACAGTGCTGCTCTCAGCAGGAAAAGATCAGCACCTTTACTATTTCAGACAAGTACTACTAAAATTAGATAGTACTTGCTTCCTCTTGATAGTCACTGATTCCCATCTCCTTCTATGTGTATGCAAAGCACTGGTTTTGAAGTAAAAATACATAGTCCATGTTTAGTTTTGATGTTACATATTCTTATACATATATAACAATGAATAAACATGATTCAAGTCCTAATTCTCACAGACTAGCACAGACAGGAAAAATATTTTAAATTACTGCTGGGACATTTTATCTTACTCATGCTCAAGAAAATTGACTAAAGTCTGAAGAGATTCAGAAAGCAATATTATATGTACAAGGGAATAGAGATTTTTTTTTTTGCCAAGGACAGGGGGAGAGATTGGCTTATTCAGCCTAGCAAAAGGAAAACCAAGTGTGGAAACAGACATGAAATGTTTAGGTAGAAACACTAGGGAGGGAGAAGAATTATTTACGTTCTCATAGTAATACATAAACAAACGGTAATAAACTGACACCAAATTGGAAATTAGAAGAAGGACTCTCCAGCTAGAAATAAAGTTGGAAAAGAGGAGGGGAAGTGAATGAGGAAGGCACGAAGGAGGATATGGATTGAGATAAGGCAAACTGCAAATTTTTTTTCTTGGCTCAATACATCATGTCAATTTTGAAATATCTTGACCTGAAAAAACCAAAACAGATCCAGAGATAGAGTGGATTACATCGAACCAAGGAATACGCTATTGGTTGGTGACTTCAAAAGAACTAAGGTAAGGTTATGTTAATTTCTGGCCTTAATAAATATGTATTCAAATAGTAAGAGCAGTCCAAATTAACAAGGAGACCTATCTATGTATGCATCAGGCAAAAAACCTAAAAGCATTGTTTTGTTGAATCATTTTGTATGGATTCCTACAAATGCTCTGACCATCTGGGAGACGTGGTTATGAGGAAGATGGAGAGGCATCTCATCCATCAGCTGGGAATCCACAGATCAAAGCACAGTGTCAGCAGAAGTGTGCATTCGTTCTTCTAAAACAATAATGGGTAATCATATTTTCTTTGAGGTGCTTTAGAAAGAAAACTTGGCAAATAGCACAGAAGATATTATCAAGTGAATGGGACTTGTGCTTTTCTCTGTTCCATGAGAAATAAACTGGCACAAACACTGAAACAATTTCCTGACATAAGAGCAAGGCTGCAAAAATAGTCTCCCTCATCACTGTTCTGCACCTTTCCACCCCTGCTTTTTTCTCTTGCTAATGAGTTCATTGAGCAAATTGTGTCCTAAGAGTAATGACATAGTGCCTGGGCCATTCAGCACTTTCTTCCAAATTAAACAAACAACTAAAGGCTAAGCCTCACAAGCTTGTTTTTCTTTTTAATTCCAAGTTAGTTAAGTGCATTATACAATCTAAGGCAAGGTGATTCTATCAGGATTTCCCATATGAGTCTTTGTTTTTATAGCAGAATCACTTAAAAAACAAAACACATATTGCATTATTGTTGACTGCTTAACAGAGAAAGAGGTGTTTTGTGTTTGGTACTTAAAAAAAATACACAAAAATCCAGTGAAAAAGATCTGTGCATGTCAGATCAGATTGGTAGGGTTATGTTAATGAAGATTCCATTCTGACCTTATTAATTTTTAGAATACTCATGCATTCTATCAAAATACAGATAAGAATTTGAAGAACAGTGAACAAATAACATTTAGTGACTGTTTTAAATTTTGTCTCCTACACATCTAAGCTAATGAAAACCTACAAAAAAAAGAGGGAAATAGTGATAATATTGGTTTAGGACTCTGCTGGTGAGATTAAAGGGTCTATTGTATGTTGTCTAACCTTCAGATATTAAGCCAGAGGCAGTCTTTCAAAGAAATGCTTGTGATAAGCCTTCAAGTGAGTCAGACAATGCTGGAATAAAGATCAACGTGCCCCAAAGGACCAGGACAGTATGTGATGGCTGGAGACCTGGAAGCTAATGAAAGAAAAATTCTCAACAGAGGGACCATCAAAGAAAGTGAAAGGTCTAAAAAAAAAGTCAAGGCACGACCAATGCATACTCTGTACTAATTGCGAGGAAAAGAAAGATTGGAAGAATGAGGTTGTGAAATCCATCCTAATCTTCTGATTTCTACATATATATCTCTTATAATCAGCCTTTAAAAACAACCCTTTATTTCTGATTTCCAGTGGATTATGGAAAATATCTAAAAGTAGTTTAATCCATCGCCATGTATTTCATGGACAGATTATTACTTAAACACTATACACATCACAATATATTATCTTCTGAATTCAGAAGATCATGGCTGAGTCTCAGGACTTTTGGCTCACGTGCCACAAGCTACATTTAGGTGGGTGTTAGCTGTGACCCAACTCCACCCTGCACCTCACTCAATGAACAGTTAAACTCCCCACAACCAAACCAACCAACAAACCAGACCTAAACAGGAGTATTTCTCGTACGTATTTTCATAGGGAAAAGAGCTCAAAAGGCCTGAGGATACATACAGGTTTTCTTTTTTTTGTGTCTAAAATTCTTACAGTCATTATTTTTGCCACTGTATAGTTTATAGTATAAACACATAATGCCCCCCCTCCAAAAAATATGTATAAAATTAAACAACAACAACAACAAACCCAACCAAACCAGAAACCAGGAAAAATTACACTTCAAGCACAAATGCCAATAGCTCAAAAGTTAAAGGACCCTAATCTGGGCTTTGTAACACTACTGAATAATCTCAGAAAATTCCCCAAGGTGAGTGATACAACTAGCCCATAAATTCAGAGTTCCTGGCATATCTAAAATTCCTTCATGCCAAGATTCTCTGAAGCATGCAAATACCACCACAGACACTACCCTGTGCCTAACAGGATTTTGAAAAATCAGCCTAATTTTTTGTATTACCTTTTACTTGTGAATTCTATGTGAAATATACATTAAATATTCTATAAAATGTTAACAAGAATTATAGACTTGGCGGGTATAAATCACCTTTTAAAATTTGCATAAAAACAATCACTCTGCACAACATAAATTTATCCATTCACTGCTTTCTCTAACAAACCAGACCAATTTTTTTTTTTTTTAAATTTTTAAAGAAGGTGGCTCTCGCCTTTAAAAATCTCAAATAAGTATCTAGTAATCAGCAAATAGAAAACTGAAAAGTTATTGTATGGTAGCAAAGTTAATTCAGAGGTATCTGTTGGGAAAATATACCTTTCATCACTTCCATCACCTGTATTTGATTCTAATTCTCATTTTGGTCAAAAATATATTAGTAAGAGGGTCAAAGCCTGCAAAGAGATCCCCAACTGCTTCCAAGATAATGGGACACAGAATAGAGCTGGAGGTGAAAAGAGAAACAAACCAGCTCTAGGTTTAGTATTTATGGACTAAGAGAAGGAACATTTAACATAGTTTTTAATTCAGCTATAATTTCATAGCAATTTTCTTTGTGAAAATATTTACTCTAAATCAGATTTTCACAGTTCAGCAGACTGTGGTAAAATAACTGCACATTTTTATACTCTTAGCTGGCAGTATATATCTAACAGATGATAATTGTAATGTAAAAATAAAAGTAATATGCTGATCTCTGAGTATATGAAAGGATAGTTTGTTTGAAGGCAGAGCAAACATGACTGCATTGGCAGAGTGACAGTAAAAGTCTCTGACTTCTTTTGTTTACTGGTAGAGATGATGACGTGGGGCCTGGGCCATTCTAAAATTCCCTCCATTCAGACACACAGGCAGCACTGACTCTCTTGTCTGCCTGACAGTTCAGTTCCTTCTAAGGAGCCTGGACCAGGAGGCCTGGGATGTGAGGGCTAAATCCATGGAGTGAATATAGGCTTTTTTTCTTCATTGGTAGGGTAGGCTGAACATCAAGGGTTCCTCAGTCCAAACTCAATGTTATCCATTTCTTTAAGTGTCATATTTATTTTACAAAAAATACAATTAAGAACTCACAGTGATGAGAAGAGACAGCTTTGGGATGGGCTGGCAAGGGGTTATTACTCTTCTGTGCAAGCAGAGTCATCTGGAAAGACGTGAACTCCTGGCAAATCACATCGTGATCCATTACCATTTCCACAGGGAATTTTAACTGAATAGGTGACTGCTCAGTTTAAATATCTCTGCAGATGCTTGAGGAGCAATACCAAGTTGTTTCTGCCAATAACATTGGTTTCCTCCATCACAGTGCAGTGAAACATGAAGACAAGCTATACACAGTGGGAAAAAAAGACTTTATCTACCAATCAGTGAATTAAATATTGTTTGTTTTGGCCTTTTCCAACCATAATATTTCTATGATTCTATGATTAGCTCTCTTATGTCTTACTTTACACCTGTTACCACTTCTACAGCTCTTTTTTCAACTTGCCATGACTTTTCTCTCCAGTCTTTCTGGCTTGAGAATATTTTTCTCTACTTCATTTTATGTGAAGCTTTTAAATTCTCCCAGTGGTGTAAGAATATCTTGTTAACCTATTTGTTTCAGATATAAGATAATTTTTAAGCTAAAACTTTGATTTTTAGTAGAGGAAGGGAATGGAAGGGAAGGCAAGGCAAGGGATTAAATTGGCAGAAGAATTATTAAACCTCATTTTACTACTGCTGGTATATTGAGAGCTTATGTTATCTCTACTAAAACACAGCTTCCTGTTGAAAATAAAGAGACAAGAGACCTTTTAATTTTTAACATAGAAATCAAAATGTTTAAATGAGGCATGGCATATTTCAGCTCAGTCTGTGATAATGGATCCTTGGATTGCATTTGATTTTTCTTTCATGTGGTATATCAAAATGGTAAGCACTTACAAGTTCTTTTATTCCAAGAATCTGTGCCTTGCATGTTAATGAGTTATCCAATACAGATATGGGGCAGGGAAAAAGAACAGCCTTTTCCACACAGAAAATGTACTTGGCAAAAAGAACATACTTTTGCACAAACTAAGACTTAAAAAAAATTATCTTCTTTTATGGCAGATTACTTAGTTTATGTAAAGAAATAGACGTATTCATTGTCGCTGTAACTCAGAAGCGTAACTTCTGAATACATACTGAATGATACTTTAAGGCAATATGCTATGGAGGAGAAGGATAACCAAAAGATACAAAAAGCTAATACAAATTAACAGACTGGAGAATCAGCTCTTGCTGCTCAGCAGCCTCTGGAAGTCAGATGGACAAAAGCATCAATCAGTAGGAGACTTTAGATGGATTTTCTTTTTTTTTCCTACCCATTGCTTGTAGAAAAGAACACTTTAGGAATGCTAGAGTTTTATGTAATATGTGGTAGAGATGTTTCCACGAACGGTGGTAGTTTAGACCTATGATCTGATAGATATAGAAGAACAGATGACAGAAAGAAGAATATTTGGAAGGGGCTCAAGAAGTTAAGTCTGTCTCTGTGCAGAAGGTGTGAGAGAGAACATGCTCATGAAATATGAGGAGAAAAACCAATAATCTCAAATTCTTGCTGACTTCCTACAAATTTCACTTTTGAATGTGTCACTATAAATGGCAATTAGATACAAGGTTATTTTGTTTTCAAGGTGTGTGTTTGCTAAAAGACTAAGAAGCAAATTTTTTTTTACTCAGATAAATTTTACAACGTGATTTATAATTTCTAAGAAGATTTTGGAGTAATATTCAATTATTATTAATTTTATAAATTAGAGGTTAAATTTTCTCTTATTTGTGTAGAATAGCACCTCTATTCCATGAATAATCCTAAATGCATTGCAATGGATTATTGGAGGATAAAGACAGCAATTGACACAAATAACCAAAACAGTTTCTAGATGAAAAATTCAAGACATTCCCCAACACAAAGCAAGTAATTCCTGATGTTCTACTCCTCCCTAGTAAGCAGAACTTTCTGTTGTATTCCATCGAAAAATGCAGAAGACAAAAACCACCTTGGAAGTACAAGAAGACTTCCCATCTGTGTTCTCCCATGGACGCAGTGAAATTCATCAGGATACAACTGACTATCTGTGAAACTTACTTTGAGGAAGAAGTAAATGAAAATTTAAAAAATACTATTTTTTTGTACCACAGGACATTTAAATTACAGTTTAATTCATTTGTCTGAGAAGTGATAGTTTGACAAATCAAAACAAATCTGATGGGCAATAATGATCTGTGTTCATACCAAAGCAGCCCTAAAATTTTTGGATAGAACTGTGTCAAAAGCATATAAAAATCATGACTGTAATTCCTGTAAATCCTAATCATCAGCTTTGCAGAGAATAAAGCTTCACCTAGCAGTTCTAAGTGCACTCAAAAGCATGCTAAGTGCTTATTTTCAAAATGTTTGAACAAGAAATTATAGGGCAACGAATGAGAAAATAAAGTTATATTTGTAATGAGAAAAACTAACATCAGCCCCAAATGGAGACCTTAAATTTCTACATCATGAAAGCTGTTTTCATGCTAACTGTCCTATAGTTGTGACACACAAAAGTGTTACAGGGAGCCCTGAAAATATGAAAAGTAGAGATAGCTGTAAAACTTTAACCTGTACATTCCTGTTGAATTGAGATTCACAAATTGTTTTGGAATGTTGGAGAAAGGCAGGATTTTGGTTTGCTACATCATGGTGCAGATGAGCAGCTTGGAAAGAGGGAGCAGTTTTTGTTTCTAATATCTCTTGTGGTTTTTCCAGCAAATTATCTTTTTTACACTCCAGTATGTAAGGTTTGTTTTGGCCACAAAGTGCCATGTAAGTGGGTAGGAATGGAAAATTCTCACTAGACCATGCTGAGCACTCATTAGAAAAATCCACATTTTCTTGCAGAAGTGAAGCTGGTACCGCATAACCTTTATTTAACCCCCTACTCACATGCACCCTCTTCCCCCCACAAAGACACATAAGATTCAATTACATTTTCGCCTCCAGTTATGTCAAGTATAAAAAGGAAAATGAGATCTTAACAAGACTGGTTTTAAAATAGCCGCAAGTCATAACTTTTAAATGTTGGAAATTACTGTGCAATGTTCCAGGCATTTTAAGTGAATAGTCCAAATGACTCAATACTAGGAACATTTCCAATATAAACCTTCATTGCATCCTAGGTGAGATGATTTGCAATTAAAGCCCCGAGGATGCTATTCAAATTTTAAAGGAATCCCCTATTTTCTCTTGGAGAAGGATTGACATACTTGCTTAATAGTTTCCCAGGCTTCAGTAATTGAATTGCCTCCTCTGCATTTTTAGAGTCTCAATCCATTATTCCAACATCTTGATTTCTAAAAATCCTTTGTATTTTCTTGTTTAGAAAATTTGGCAAAATACCAGTCTTGGGAGTCTACTTTACTTGACTGTAACTCCCCAGCAGTTTTGGTGGAATTTTTTTCTTTGTTTTGGGGTTTTTTCTTGGATTTTTGGGGGTTGTGGTTTTTGTCTGTTTTGTTGGCTGGTTGGTTTCATTTTGTTTGTTTGTTTGTTTATTTGGGGTTTGGGGGTTTTATTGTTGTTTGGGGGTTTTTTTATTTGGTTTGGTTTTCTTTCCCCATTTGTTTAGTTGCAGATGGTTAGATCTTTAAAATACAAGATAAATTCAAGGCTGAGATTCATAAAATGATGCTTTTCCACCATGACTTATACCAAACACACAGTATATGTTGTAAGGTCTCTATTGTCAGAAAGAATATTTCTTCTGCACTGAATCTTAATTTTCCTTTTTTCATGATTTCAAGTCAAACATTCCATGGGGGAAAAGAATTCAGTATTTTTAGACAAGATCCCATAACAAAAAACCCCTCTGACCTGATTCAATACTTCAAACATTTATTATGTTAACACCTAATTATATGCCATTACTTGCATGTCATGATTGTGGAACCTTGTGTACTTATACTGTCTACCTATAGGAGCTCATAATACATGAGCAATGAAAAAAAAGGACATGGAGCATTCTCAAGGCAGCTTTTTGCCCTAGAGTAGAAGAAGAGGATACCCTTAAACTCTTGAAAATGGGAAATGTAAGGATTTTACTCTTGCATCTTGTCTTTGCTTTGACCTCTGACACGTAAGAGTAGCACTTTTATGATGAGGAAAGATGCAGTGAGCCACAGACATCTCCCAGGACCCGGTACTCAAGGGACCCTGTGCAACTACTGACTCAACCTGATACACTCACAATCCCAGGTAAAATGCTGTAGAGGGACAGTAGCATCTGAATGGCAACAGCAAAACTCTTTTTTCAGGCTAAGTCTCACCTAATATGTTTAGAATTCCACAGTATTAATATATATTCCTGATTTCAGCACCAGGCTAATGACTGAATGATATAAACATATCAGTTTCAATTATTGCTAGCTTCAGCATTACTGAGCAACAGAGACTTCTGTAAAATAATCTGGCTACAGACAACATGCTATACAGACCTCAGCTCAGAACATCTGAAATGCAGCACTGTTGCTCACGAGCAGCTCATTCTTCAGCAGTTATGTGGAATCTACTTTGAATTATGCAGACAGGTTTGAAAATTTCAAAGCAAAATGGGGAACAAGTCAATGCCAACCATTTCTATTACTAGAACAGCATTTAAAATGAGGGTTGGGTGGGTCCATCTCACCTACATAGGAAAAGAGGGAGCTAATTTTTAAGTACATCCCATCAAAAACAACAGCTAGTCACTGAAAAGGAGCAATTAGTTATTACACTTACAGTCATTATCTTCATGTCTAAACTGACAGTAATTTTATACTGATACAACAAAATACAACTAGAGTTGCAATCATTTATTCTGAGTTCTGCAATGAAAGGATGAAAACAGGATAAAAATTCATTATCCCTGTTCTCTTCCCTATTATATACACAGCAAAGTCATAACAAAGCTAAAGCCAAATCCAGCCTTATGATCCAATTCCCATTCATTAGATTTACTGTCAAGCATGGCTGTCAAGACTGGCTGTGTTGTACATTGTGCATGAACTTTTTTCTGAAGTCCACAGAAAAATTCACATTTCATCCCTGCAGACTTGCTATGTTTTATAATTACTGTTAGATTCAACTTGTTCTGCTCTGCTGATGCCTTGCCAAAAACATAGCCTTTGTGCAAATTAATATTTACTTTGCTATCACTGAATAATGCAATCCTTCATGCACTTAGCAGTGGCTCAAATCATAAACTAGGCTCCTGATCTAGAAATGTGCATTTTATTTTAAGGACACAAGATAAAGTAAACCTCAGACAACATCCAGGTCTCTGTTTGTTTAAAATTCTTTCTTTCAGGTTCCACTTGCCTTTCCCCAGAATGGGAATATATTTCTCACTGTTAATTCCACTCAGCATCTCCTTGGATTCCTTGCATGATTTTTCTGCTTGTTTCCACACTAGACTAATAAATTTTGCTGTCATTTTTATAGAGATTATTGAAATACTGTGCAGAAGCTCCTCTGTGAGACTCGTAAATAGGAAACATTATCAGAGAATGAGTGCTTGAAAGATTGAAAATTAGCTTCATAGCATTAATGTCTAAGTTATGAAGAGTCATTAAGAAATAATGTTTTATATTATGAATAATCATTGCATAATATAAATCAAAGAACTCCTCTGAATGTTTATCTAAAACAGACAACAGCTTAAGGATTAGTCCCATATCACTGGTTTGTGAAGAAGTGTGATCCCTGCGATCTCTCAGAAGATGATATATTCTATTAAAATAGTCCATATACTAACATAAGTATTTATGCATCTGCTTAAAAAATTACACCCAAAACACATCAGTGAATTCATTAATTTCAAGAAATGCTTCATTACTACCATATTATAGTGTAAAATGGAAGTGGACAAAAAACCATCCTTAACCTATGACAGGTAATAAATACAATGGTGTGGTCTGTCAAACTGACTATGAAACCCCATGATTAGATGAGCATGTTGCAAGCTCAAGGGGTAAGGAAGAAATTGGTTGTTAACGAAAAGTGTTATCACTTTGTTATTGCTTCTGGAAAGAATAGAACTCATTTGTCTTTGCAAACACAATCTCTATAAATAATGAAGTATGTTCTGTAACAGGGATAATAAAACGACAGTTGCATTTTTACAGCAGCAAGACGTACCAGGACTGGCCTTGTGGAAATATAACTATGTAGAACAGCAATAAATATTGTTCCACAAGTTTTTGTGATATATTATTGTTATTTTTAATTGTTACAAACAACTGCAACACAGAACAGAAGGAGAACTTGGACATTCAGAGTGCTTGGGAGCACTCTGTACTTTCCAAGTGTTAGGTTGCAGGATTTTGACAGTCTTCTGCAAAAGCACCTTGGTTCATTCTCAGGGATTGGTCCTTTCCTTTTCCTGGGAAGCTGATTTTTTGTCTCCCTGTCTCTACAAGTACTATTCTGAAGCATTTCTGAAGTATTATTGCATTTCTTACCATGGCACCACATGAAGGCACTCATTCCCTGACATATAGTTTTGCAATGAAAGAATTTGCTTTCTCTACACAGGGATAGAACTGTTAAAAATTTTCTAAGTAGATTCTGAGATATGATGTAGACTTTCTGAGCCAGCTGGTCCTTTATCGCAGTCATAATTCAAATCTCCATAATTCAAAAAGAACGATTGTCAATTCTATTGACAATAGAAAGATCAGTCCCTAAAACTGAATTACTGAGGTGGTATTTAAGCATTGTCCATGTGGCTATGCAGTTAAAGTATAAATATCGTTTTTCTCCTCTCTGTCTTCAAATACACCTTCTTCAGGCTTGTCAGGCAAACATGGACTACAGACTGGAAGCAGGCATTGAAATTACACCCAAAGCACAGTAAGGTGAGCAAGAAAATCATTTATCAGATATGTTAATCTGATGGGAAGAAGTAGTAGCAAGCAGCTGAAAACGTCTGAGTGTGTCCCGTATATCTACCCTTTTGTAGTTTAAAACTGTTGCCCCTTGTCCAGTCACAACAGGTCCTGATAAGAAGCTTGCCCCATAAATTTTACAAACCCCTTAACTACTGGAAAGCTGCCATAAAGTCTCCCCAGAGCCTTCTCTTCTCCAGACTGAAAACCCCCAACTCTTTCAGCCTGTCTTCATAGGAGAGGTGCTTCTGCCCTCTGATCACTCCATCAGGTCCATGTTTTTCTTGTGCTGTAGATGCCAGAGCTGGATGCACAACTTCTGATGGGGTCTCACCAGAGAGAAGCAGAGGGGCTAATTACAGACTTCTATAAAACTGAAAGTTAAATATTGCTATAACTAATAGAAGATTATAACTGTCATCATCATGGGGTAATTTTAACCAGACTGTTAGGCACAGGTATTTCAGGCAATAATCAGCAAAATACTGATTTAAAATATTTTATTGTTGCATGTATAGATAATACACAAGGAAAATGTATTTCCTCTGACAGTTGTAGCAAACAATTCCTAAGAAATCAGTGAATGATTTTTCTTCTGTATCTATTTCCTATCTCCCAAATCTGACCTCTCTACTCTGCCCTAAGTCAGTTGCTGATGCGGTACCCTAACTTTACTAAATTCACTTCTCTTTGCCCAAAGAACCTCCATTCTATCCTACATATTCACATTTTACAATAGGCAGTGAAGAGTGTATATTCAGGTCACATCCCTGGGATAAAGTTATGTTAAGCAGAGTGAAAAAGAAACAGCAGTAGGGGAGCATAGTTTTTCTGATCCACTTATATTTGAACCTTACTGGGATGTCAGGACGTGATCCTGAGCTCATGATTCAGGTTTTGCTCTACAAATGTCTTGAACCGAAAGAACTATGGTCCACATTAAGATATTGAAATTGGTCTGCTGCATGATTTTTTTCTCCTGTTTTGCATCAACAGACTTGCCTTGTTAGTGTCTAATTAAAATGAAGGACAGCCTGCTTACAGCAGAGAAACACACTCTTATTCTAATTTGAGTTGAGATATATTGTTCTCAAAGTCTGGGAGAGAAGACAACGTAACAGAGCAGACAACTTCTGTGATTCCTAGCCTGTCCCTCCACCCATCCAGCTTTTCCTACCAGGCAGAAAATACTCTAATTTCAAATGCTTTTCTGTATTTCATTCAGACCTTTGACATTGAGGGGAGTATATGCTGTTTGTCTGTGGATGCTCCATCATGGCTGTATCAATTGCTGGGTTACAGTGACATGTCATTACAGTGATTGACTGGCAGGTGGATCAGGGGGCTGCTGCAGTTTGGTAGCTGAAATTTCCACCTTTGTGAAGGAAAAAACCCAGGTTTTTGAGAGCGATGAAGAAATACATTTTTTCAAAAATGAGGTCATGAGAAAACAGACTCTGGGGTAGGCTTTTTTTTTTAAGGGTGAGTTCCATCAAGACAGTGCTGCCACAAGGAATAGTGTAGTAATGCATGAGAAGTGGCTGGAGTCTGCTGAAAGACCAAACTGTGTCTCAGTTTTCACTTAACCTACTGCTAAATATGAGAAGGAAATATAGGGAAGGGCTGGGAAAGATGCTGTATGTTAATAAGAACATTAATTAATTTGCACCTGGAGACGTCTTATCTGGCCAGCAGCATGTATCTTATTTGTTAAAATGCTGACCTGCTTTGTATAATGAATTTTCTAGGCCATCTTTTACTTTTGATTCTAACCAGCTTTTATTTCTAATAATATTATACACTACATCACAAATATAGCACTAATATTGAATCATGTCACAAGTCTGTGTGGTAAAGATCCTTTTTCCATACACATTAAGAAAAAGAAAAAAACACAGGCATAGGAGTGGAATGAACTTTAAGGTTGCAAAATCAATTGCTCAGATATTAGAAAATGACAAAACTAAGGCTGCCTGAGCAGGACTTCTTACACTCCCTTGTATTTCTGCATCATTAAATAATCTTTAATTACTTCATCATTTAACATATGTGATGCAAAATTCACTTTGCTAACAGATTCATTATTTCTGTTTATCAACATTTTTCAATGAGAGGCTTTGTACATCTTTGTACGTGTCATTCAAATCATGAATCAGGGACAAGAAAATCAATTTCTTTAAGGTTTTTCCTCAGGTAATGTCTTTATAGCATTTTTATACTTTCTACATGTTGAAAAAACCCCTGACTCTTCAGAACACTTCTGCAGGGTGAGATAAGGTGTGTTTCTGTTCTTAATAGATACTTGTTGGACTAGCCAGAACTATCCCTGAAAATTATGTGTCCTATGCAAATACAGCTTTTATCCCATGCAGGAAAAAAAAAAAATTAAAAATTCAATGATTCTATAATTAATGCCAGGAGAATTAATTAGATTTGCATAGGCTATAGTCAGAATGCTCACATATCCTAAGTTTTAAGATTGTGATTTAATGAGACTAACACTTGCTTTTGGAAGTAATTTCTTCCTCTTTTTTTTTTTT
>VZRL01012172.1:1074328-1231189 GCA_013397895.1 Origma solitaria | reverse complement strand
TTTTTTTTTTTCTTCTAATTAAAAATCTCAGAACTAATATCCTGTAGGGTTATATTTACTCATATGTGAGTTATCTCCAGGAAGGGGATCTTTAGATCTATAGCATGACCCTCTAGTCATTTGAAAGTTAAATGATTAAAAAATGGAGAAGGATTCAATTGCTGACAGCATTTTTTCTTTTGAACTATTTTTAAATTATGTGGGCCTGTCACTAAAGAGGGTAGAGATACTTGCTTTTTTTTTAAATCCAAATTTTAACAATTTGCAAATAAAAATGTTGAGATTCTAGATTCACAGTTTTTTCTGCAACGGGTTATAGAGCCATAGCTAAAAACTACTGTCCAGATCTGCTAGATGATTTTGATTTTTCCCTCACTCCTAATGGTTCTGTGTATGTCTCTGTGTGTGTAAAAATAAATTTGGGATTTTCCACAGAGAAGATCTTATAAAAAGAATGGTTTTGAAAGCAGTAGAAGCCGATGGCCTGGGATCCTGAGTTAGTGATTCCGTGACAATAAAGGAAGAGCTCTGCCAAGGTGAGCTGACCAAAGGGCTGACATGATCTTGAGTAAGTGGGAAAAATTAATCAGTAGAATGTCCTTGAATATTTTTCACTTTTTTTTTCTTCACCCCTACCTTACATTCCTAAACTTTGCATTTCTCCTGATCCTATCACTGCTTATTCTGTTAGACCTACAACATGACTTCTATCTTTGACAACTTCTGGCTATTGCCTCAATAAAGGCTAAAGAATTTTACCTAAATTTTGAGAAAACCACCATATCAACAAAAGAATCAAAAGGAGATGCTCAGCTTCTGAAATGGACGTGCACACCAGGCCACTGTTGGAATCAGTGAGATAGGTGGTCTTTAGTTTCACTTGAAACAGTCACATTTATGTTCTAATGAAATTTCAGCTTGCCTGTTTTAAGCATAGCAAAAGAGATCCTGGCCCTCATGATCTCAGAACGCATTTTGAACCCTTGACTCCTGATAATGCTTTAAAATACTGAGCTTTTGTAATAGAGTCAAATAATCCCTTCATTACAGCTTTTCTGTGCCTGGCAGAGTCTACCACCTCTGACATCAGCTTGCCATTATAAATTGACACCTTTCCGCTCCTAAAACCTCTTATTATTATTACAAAGCTATCACTACCAGAGCAGCAGATGGCAAGTGGTCTCAAGACTTCGCAGCCGTGTCAACATCGAAATCTCTCTCCCTGTCTGAATTCAACAGCATATATTTCATTACAGAAAGCCAAGGAGCAAGCATCAATAGGAAATGTCTGTGTGGAATGCTTAGAAAAGCGTGCAAATCCCACAGGTGCTCTGCAGGGTGGAGAGCAATCAAGCTAGAAGGTTATAAGATGTCAGGAGTCCTCTCAGGGGTTGGATCCTGAAAAGAATTGTGTATGTATTTAACTTGATGCACTCTGAGTAGTTCCAGCTGCTTAAAACAAAACATGTGCACAAAGCCCTCAGCAGCATAAAGAGCTCAGGCCTCAAGCTGCAAATAGTGCAAACAGCTAAAGGATGTTATATAGCTGATGCCCCTTATTAGAAAAACTCTTTAAACTCCAGATTCCAACAGTGCTGTTGAAGATGACAGTCTTTCTGCCATGTCTCCACTGGGAAAACAACCACTCATGGAATGGCAGTTTGTGCAGAAAAAATATCAAATAACACCTTAATGAAAAGACCAAATTTCCTAGTTGTAGGTGTTAGGATGTGCAAACAATCTAATCTGCTGGACATTAAGCGGTTTCGAAGCTTCAAAGTGGCAGGAGTGTGAGGAAGAGACTTCCTAGTGAGCAAAAGGACAGTTTTCAAGACAAGAAAAGGAAAAAGGTGGTTGCTTTTCACACTTTTTTCCTTTATTAAATAGGCAAACACAACAAATCAGCCATTATAGGCCCAGGCTAAAAAACAAGTCAAAAGCTGTGTGTGACCACACAATAATCTCACTAAATCTTATGTAAGTTTATGAGACAAATAGGTACACCTGCTAGAGGCAAATACTGAAGGAAACCTAGCCTAGGTGAAACTGAGAACTACAGAAATATCCCTCTGCTTTAAAAGCCTGTAAATGCTCATTTTTAGTGATGTGCGAGTGTTTCAGGCAGACTTAAAATTTAGGTGAGGCGTGTTGCTGATTAAGAGATGTAGCTGCACAAGTGCAGGCTGGGTAGAAAATAGATTGAGAGTAGCCCTGAGCAGAAGGACTTGGGGCTGTGTGTGGATGAGAAGCTCAACCCAACAATCAGTGAGCGCTCGCGCAGCACAGAGAGCCAATTGTGTCCTGGGCTGCATCCAAACAGTGTGGCCAGCAGAGCAATGGAGGGGATTCTGCCCCTCTACGCCGCTCTTGCTGTATCCAGGTCTGGGTTCCCATCATAAGGGCATGGACCTCTTGGAGCAAGTCCAGAGGCCACAAAAAGGATCAGAGGGCTGGAGCACTTCTTCTGTGCTGACAGGCTGAGAGAATTGGGTTTATTCAGCCTGGAGAAGAGAAGGCTACAGGGAGACTTTTAGAGCACCTCCTAGTACCCAAAGGGGGCCTACAAAAGAGTTGGAGAGGGACTTATATGAAGGGCATGGAGTGATAGATTAAGTGGAAATGTCTTTAAACTGAAAGGTTTAGATTAGATATTAAGATATTTCTTTCCTGTGAGAGTGGTGAGGCAATGGAGCAGGTTGCCCAGAGAACTTGTGGGTGCCCCATCCCTGGAAGTGTTCAAGGGAAGGTAGGATGGGGCTCTGAGCAATTTGATCTAGTGAAAGGTGTCCCTGTCCATAGCAGGGGGGTGGAACTAAAGGATCTTTAAGGTCTCTTTCAACTCAAACCATTTTATGATTCTGTTATTCTATAAATGTATTTCTGAAGGTGCAGAAGAAGACATTGTTTACTGCCACAGAAGAAGCCAGATAGGTCTCAGACTGTTGTAATGAAACCATTCAAACCAAAAAGCACTCTTAGGCCCCCATGGGAGTAAATAAACAAAGACAGCCAAATTACTTCTCATATTCCATTTCACATTGTTAGACTTTGTATTAGTAATTTACTCAAACAGCTCTTGCTATAGTGGAAATATTTCACTCCAGATCTAAAGGTGTGACCTTTCTATATCACCACTAAGAAAATAATATCTAATCCTTTACTGTGACTACAGAAATATGATCACACACATCCATTGGCATCTGAGTTTTTCTACACCAAACATCACAGTTCAGGAAAAATGAACTGAAGGGAGATTGAAGAATTCCAGCTATATGGAAGAGAGAATATAAACACAGATGACTTAGAGATATCATTAGACAAGCAGCAGGGTAAAAAAATTCTTTAAACATGCATATTTAATTAACAAAGTGATATTGTACCTCAATTGTGATAAAATAAGTAATTTATCATGCTTGCCAAAGCACTATCCAGGATTTCATTTTACCCATGGAAGAATCATAGGTCCAGATGTGAAACAGTGGAAATTTAGAATGTCTGTAAGTATGAGATTTCAAACTATTAATACCAAAAAATACACTGCTACCACAGAGTATATATTTTACACAGTCTTAAATAGCAGCTAAAATAAAAGGGTTTCTACCACTTAAAGGTATTTTCATTATCCAAGTCCAAATGAATTTTCAATATTTCTGAACAAAAAGATTCAAAATACTTTCCGTTACAAATGTCCATATCACAGGCTAGGATCAGTGAAATCCAACTTTGAAAGATTTCTGTGAAACTTAGCATTACAAAAGAAAGTACTGAAGATATTTCCTCATATATTAGGTCACAAAGTGTTACTGTCATTTCGGTTTCAATCTCTGTGGAGTATGATTCCAATATAAATACCGAGATACCACACATGAAATTAGTCTTTTGAAATTCCCATTTGTAATTCCCCTTTGAACCTAAAAAGTAAAAAACGTCTCTTTCCAATAACAGTTTTATGGATTTCTTTTGCAATTGTTTTTAGAGGTCAATGGAAATTTTAATTATTACACTTGTATGATGACCGTATTTGGTTTAAAAACATGTTTGTTTAGTATCGGACAATAAGTCAGTCAGATTGATGTGAGGGTGTGACAAGTGTGAACTAATCAAGTCTTTTAAAATTTGAAGGATAAAACAAGCGTGAGCTCACAAAGTATTGCCAAGGATTCTCTCTAACCTAAGTTAAAGCCAATTTGGTACAGAACACACTGTGGATGTGCCTAAGGCCATCAATCCCCCAAGGAAATGTGAGCCCACATACTTATGGAAAAATGATGACATAAAAAGGGTGGGGTTATAAACTGGCGATTGAAAATGCAAAAGCCAGTAAAAGTACTTACAACATGAACTTTAAGTACTACAGCACAGTATGGATTTTTTATTGAGACTATTTATTTATTTCTGTTTCTTCATTTTTTTATTCTCATTGCTACTGAAAGGATATCATCATTATGGGGAAATTATGTTTCAGCTTTTTAATAAGAAGAGGATTTTGTATGGTTAGTTTTAAGATTATTATTACTGTACACAAGTGTTGGCACTTTTGTTTTGGCAGAAATTAAGAGTCCTGTGATGAAAAACATAGCTAGGAGGCCTTCCTACTATTTATGAGAGTGCCTGAGGAACACTACTTTGGTGATTAATCAGTAGAACATTGAAAGCTATCTCAGTTGCAGAGACATGATGGGATACTAGCAGGCAGAAAACAGCAGCTGAAATAATAGGTTTATCCTGTTCAGAGCTGGCTCTATGAAACAATGACCATATTATAAATAAAATATTATTATATAAAATAATTTCTTCTGAACCTCTGGATATCATAATTTATTTTCACCAAGTCACCCTTCTGTAACTCAATTACTGATGTTTAATAAAGAATTAGATGTCATTGACTAAAAAGCACCGGTTTTGATATACATCTAGTTTTGAACAGAGAAATGAGAAATGGGACCCTGTGATGTCTCTACCTTTTTTCTTTTAGCATTTCTCTAGTCCATCTAGCTGTTAAGAATGAGGTTCTTTTCAACCTTTTGAATTTGTCTGGATTCAGTTTCATCACTTCTGATTTTTTCTCCCTTAAAGAACCCTTTCCTGATGAGAAGATGGTTGGAGAGGAGAATCTAGCAGAGCTGAACACTATAAAGAACTTTCTCTATTATATTCAGAGCAAAGAAAAAAGATGATTTGGAGAGGCAATTGTGTGAGCTTGCAAAGGCAGGCTGCAAGAGCAGCTACAAAAACCACAGATGAAGGGTAATTTTATTTTTCTACCTTGTCATTGAGGGATCCCCAAAGTAGCACCTGGGCAGAGGCACACAAGAGGGAATGCAAGCATTGTGGAGCTCAGTCCAGCCTAGAGGATCATTGAACCTGCTGGTTTTTCCTGTATATCAGGGATTCACTCAGGCACAGTTTATCAGGCACAGTTTATCACTGTGCTTTGATATTTCCCACAGTAGGGCAGGAATCTAAAGCATATTCTGTAGAGTGTCTCTGAGTCTATCACAATCTACATTATTTAATCACAGATGCTCTGCTTTTCCAACACATAAGGCTAAAGAGCAATTAGAATGACATGGGGCTTTCTACACCTCAGCTGCATGTCACTTGACTGTGTTTGCAAACCTCCTTGCCAATCTCCTATTATCTTTCCACAGCATTAGATTGTTTACATCAACAGGACAATTTCTAGGGGGAGACACTGTTCAAAAACAACACCTTCTTTATTGTATTCGTATCAGCCTTCACTTTGGTACTTAACAACTGTAATCAAAAGATGAAGAGTATCTCAACGAGGTATTTAAGTTTAAAGTTTAAGTTTATTTAAGTATTTCATTATCTCATGGAAGTGTTTTCCAGTTCTTTAATAAATTCCACAATTGTAGTATTTACTTTCCCTTTAAAAACTTTGGGCCCCCACATTTCATTAAAAAATTTCTAATAACTTCATAATGTCTCGCACTGAATAAAATCACCTTGTACTCCCACCACCATTTTGATATAATAATTTGTATCTTACTTGTGTTTCCCTAATAAGGTATTCAAGGTTCATACCTTTACCTATTATTAAGCTATCCTTCTTTTCAAAGTCACTGATACTGAGACAAAACTCCAATTTTTTGAAACTGTGGAATTAATATATTTTTTCTAGGTATGTATATTTGCCTTAAACTGCAGCTAGAATTCTAATATTCAAATGGACTGAAGCTACCAAGTGATCAGGAGGACTATATGACCTGTCCATGCTGCCCATTTGCCTCTGTAGTAATGTCAGTGTCATTTTGCAAATTCATTTTGGTTTCATGTTTCTTCTAGACCATTGAAGAAAATGTTGAGTAGCATCAGATGTGATACTACTTATAGTAACCAAATAGCTCCATCCCATGATAATGCTGTGTAACTTTTTGTGACATATCAACCTTCTCTGTTGGCTCCTAGTTGGTACTCCTTATGATCCTGGACGATAGTGTTAATTTCAGACACTCTGTGCTGTGTAGAGCTCAGTCAGGCTCTTAAGAAAAAACATCTACAAATGACTGCATGTACACAGTTGGGGTTTTTTCCGGATCATAAATGACATAAAACTTGTTTTGGTCACAAAAATGCTCCCTGCTGCTTCACTTTGAATTTGGCAGCAGTTTTTCATCCAGGTCCTTGGCACAAGAGTTGTCTTCAACTGATTCCTGAGGAGCACTGATAAATGGCAATGTTCTTCTCACTTTGCACTTCTCCTTGCTGAAATTCGTGACATTTCTCTCAGCCCAGAATTTTTTTCCTCTGGATGAGGTCTCTGGCTTTCATCATGCCAACTGCTCCCACTAAGTTTGTTTAAATCTGTCAGACTCTCACTTCTCTGAAGCTGAAATTTTTCAATAGTCTTTTTATCCTTTACAAGAAATACATTTTTATAAAGTCAAGGTTTGGGAATTATTTTTGTTTATCCTATTTACTAAGCTTAACTATAATCCTGAGATAAAGCCTTAAGGAAAAACAAGAAGGTCTAGGAGAACCACTACAGCTGAAGAGAGGGCTTTCAGGGGGAAAAAAAAGAAAGTATTCAAAATGTAACTTTTTAGGTAAAAATGTCTGAATACATTTTGAGGAGATATTATCAGAAGGTCCAAAGTGAATAATACAGTTTTTATTACATAATACAAATACAATATTATATAATATAATAAATATAAGATAATATAAGATAATATAAGATAATATAACATACTATACTATAATAGTATAATATAATATAGTATAATATAATATAGTAAAATATATATATTATATTGTATATAATTATATAATATAGAATACAAATAGTACATTTTTTGTGTGCGTGCACAGCTCTGAAAGAGTGGGTTTGGATAAAACTTTAGGAAGAAGTTCCTTACTTTGAGAGTGGTGAAGCATTGGAACAGATTGCCCAGAGAAGATGTGGATGCCCCATATCCAGAAGTGTTAAAGCCCAGGTTGGATGGGGCTCTGAGGAACTTGTTCTAGTGAAAGGTGTCCCTGCTCACAGCAGGGAGGTTGGAACTAGAAAATCTTTAGGATCCCTTCCAAACCAATCCATTCTTTGATTCTATGTTATTAAAATATATATGGAAATGAGTAATTCAGGTATGATTGAGCTTTTCCACTCAAAACAGGATTTAAGTTTCTTTACTTCATACTTTCTCTATGAAAATTACAGTCTTCATTTACTCTTGCAGGTACCAGTGAATTACTTGTGTTATCCTATTATATGATAGTCTTCATACCTCGCTGACTGTCCAAGATAAAATTTTCTTAAAAATCATACTGTTTTAAAATGACATGTTTTATTCTATTCTGTCAGTTATAGTGACTATGGTTTACCACACCTTCCAAAAGTCACCAAAGCAATGAAATTTCCTGCATTTATAAATTTATTTACTTGAAAAAGTTGATAGGTGGGAGCAATCATATTAAACTCAGTCTGAACTAAGCTAATCCCATTCTAACAGCCATCAGCATATTTGAAGGAATAAGCACTAGTACCATGAAATAAAATAGCTTTAGTCCCTTTCCATTTTTAGAGTTCCCATCCAGCAAGACATACTAGTATGCACTGAACATTAAGCACATGTTTCAATCCCTCCACAGCCATAAAAGTATTCAAAAATGTGCTTGGTTTAAGTGCTACTTAAATCAGACTGGCAGCAATTTGACTTAAGCATATGCTTAACTGCTCTGCTGGATTGGGATGGGATGGGACAAGTAATGATTTTAAGACTGGAAATGGGCTGCACATGGAGTGAAGGCAATGTGATATTATCACAGAAAGTTTTGAATCTGCCTAGACTCCACCATGTGCTTCCATTTCCTCACTGGCACTGTCAGAAGCACTCCAGCCCACCATAGCATCAGGCGAATGCATTGCTGTACAACAGATGGTCCGTGACGGAACAGGTTACACTCCTTCTGTATTACTTCAAAAGAGGAGTAATGGTGAACCGAAGTCTTAACTCAGTCTCAAAATCTGGGTCCTGAAAGAAGCGCTCCACAGAGCAGTGCTCCTTGGGAATGTATAGGAAACAGCTACCTTGGTGCAGCTTGGCATGTTCATCTCACACAGAGTTCTATTTTGGTTACTAAATCAGCTTTTTGGTGGAAATTATTACTCCTGCAGTAATAAAACTGAGAAGCTTTGTTATCATTTCGAAGAAATACGACTTTTTTTCTTTTCTTTAGTTTTTTATATAACTCAATTACTTGGCTACCGCATCTTTTAAAGATCTAAGAGGCCTTTATAGAAAAACAGAGGGCAGAAAAGAGTTTTTAGGACTTTGAAACTCTATACCACATAAATAGAAAGCGGCTTCAAGGACAGCTATTCCCATGTTTTCTTAGATCAACTGGGAGCCCAGAAGGAAACTCTCAGGTACAAAAACGAATATTGCTACAGAACATATTGCTTTCTGAAAAACCAACATATTTCAAAGAAAAAAAATGTTGTAAGGCTTCTAGCAGGCTCTAATCCTCAGGAGAAAACCTTTGTAACTCTTCTTAACAGTGGCAGCTGTCCAAGAGAAGAATAAGATGCATGTTAGCAATGGGTTAAGATACAGTCACATAAGTATAGCAATAATTCAGGGAACAAAACACTGACAATATGAAGCTCTAAATGACATCATCTTTAACCTAACCTAAAAGTGTTTGCAATGAGTAAAGGAGAGAATGCTGCTGCTCGTTATTCCTGAAGAAAAAGTCACTATGGCCCTATCTGTCACCCCAAACACTTGAACTCCTCTGCCTTCTCTGGAGAATTATGGTTACAGCCCAGCTCCCTGTGCCAGCGCCATAAATTCTGAGAAGGTCATGCACATCAGTAAATACTGTTTCTCATGGGGCAGGCAGACAGAGAGTGCCTGAACTCGTTTACTTCAAAAGGCACTCTGCACAACAAAGAATACAAAATAAAACACTTTAATAAAAAGCAATGAAATAGTAGAAACTGTCTCACAAGGTAAGTTTAATGGTTAATGGACATTTGATAATTTAATTTTGGCCTTCCGGTTTTTGCTACCTTGTACAGAAGGGATATTCTGCTGTGTATACCCCACCATTTGCTCGGCAGCGCTGGCACTCCTTCTGCCCTGGAAATACACTTTGAATTATACTGCAGTTTTAAAGCTAACTTTCACCATGTCTCCTGTAGGGATTAATATGAGAATGCCACAGAAATATCATCAACAACCTCTGTTCCCATGCCAGAAACAAACACCTATATCAACTGCTGCTGCTAAGTGGACAAATACATTGCAAGGTCTGCATGGCTTCAGGGTTGATAAAAGTTTATAGAGCCAGGGGTTGCAAACAAGTGTTTTACTACCATTGTAAGGCAGTAAATCAGATGGAAACATTTGCTTTTTGTTAGTTCCTGCAGAATTAGTCTAGAGCTTTGACTGCTCTGGTACAAAACCATCTTGTGCTCCTACTCTGCATACTCCATTGTCCCTTTCAGCAATAAAAACAGCTAGGCATCTGCCCAGGGCTGAGGTAGCCCTGCCAAAGGAGGCAGCCACAGCTGGGCAGCGAGGTGGGAGAGCTGTCAGTGTGCCACAGTGACCGCACGAGCGCTCACGTGAGGACTGACACAGGAGATGTGCCAGCTCTGCAGGCAGAGCATCACGGCACAGGGGTCAGGAGCATGGTGGGAGGACAGCAGCACATTCAATCAGATGCAAAAGGTGTAATAACGCCCCTGAGCCCAGCCTGGTTTCAGATCAGGTCAGGTAGAAAGAGCCTCTGTGTCACTGTTTATCCCCTCCCCATACTCCTGGCTGCTCCTGCGCAGCCCCTGGCTGAAGGCAAGCACAGCTCCTGCTTGGGCATCCTCAGCAGTTCCAGCAGCAGTCACAGGGAGCAGCACCCCAAAACTGCTGCACTCTTCAGCAGCTCAGGGTTTAATACCACTCAAAGTGGAGCACCTTTTTCCTCTGTTTAGCACCATTAGCACTGAAAAGTGCACACCATTCCCTATTCAGCTCACACACCGTGCATCCCCTTTCAGAACTTTTTTCTGTTGATTGCAGCTGACAGGAGTGTGAAGATTAGGCAGCCTTTTAATCTTTTACTAGCCATGATTACCATCAGTGGAGCAAAAGAGCAATTGCTTGGCAGTTCAAGTGGCAGTCCAATAAAAGGATCCCAGAGCAGAAAGTAGAAAGTCATACACAAGTTCAGCTTTCAGCCTGTTCAAGTCCACAGTGCCTCCCCTTGAAGACTGCAGAACTTATTGATTATTTCCTGTGGGTTTTTTCATGACCTTTTCTGACAAAGGCTCATATTTATCATTAATAACATTCCTTTAAAAAAAAGGAAAGAGAAAATTTTCAAGCCTGAACATAATTCTTTTTGTCTTAAATATGTCAATATCTTTACTTATCTGGAAGACTTCAATTTGTATTTGAACAGATTATGAGACAATCTGAATGATGAACAACTAATTTCCAGAAAACTGGAACATCTCACTAGTATTCAGCAGTTACCTGAAACACTTTCAGCGTTGGGAAAGCTCCCATAGAGACAATTACACAGCTCTGCCAGTATATGAGCTGAGATTATATTGATTTAAGAACAAAAAAGTAGTTCATTTCTCCATTACATAGGCATGGGGAATAATAATAGCACTGATGTTACAGCTCTGTTCAAACTGAAATTAGGCACATAATTTCAGAAAATGCAATTTTGGTTAGTACCAGTTCCTACACCAGTTACAACGGTAAGGTTTCTGTAAGTCCTTGCAGGCATCCCCCACAGCCCTGTACAGTCTTCCTCACAAAAGTAGCTGTCATGTGTCTTCAGTGCTCTTGGTATGTACAATTACTGAACTAAAACATCCCAACTGTGCTTCCACATGTTCACTCCAACCTCTCTGACACAGCATGAGCATCACTGTCAGGACTGAAGAAGAAAACTGTTCTGAACAGATGTTTATAGATATCAAAATCTGATTTACAAAGCTAATTTGAACCACCAGCAAAAGGTAACCACTAAGTAACAATGACATAACTGTTAATGGTAATATTCAAGTAGGTGAAGTCTAGAATAAAGTTTTAGTTTTCTCATTGACATGCTGTGAGTCGCCCACTTCTTTCTCAGCCTTATGGGAGACATTATGTGAGTTAAAGTCAAAATGCCTTTTGAAGCAAACAGACCTGAAGTGATGTGGTTGTGCAGTTGGTTTGGTTTTTTTGGGCATTCCTTGTTTGTTGGTTTTTTTGGGTTTTGATGGGGTTTTTTTGTTTGTTTTTTGGTTTTTCAGATATTGATTTTGTTTAAGTATTCAGTAGAACCATCTCACTCATTTAGATGGGAACTTGTCATATTATAAACCTAAACAAACACCTCTATCTCTAGTATAAAAAGAAAAATGGAGCTATTAATCTCAAAAGTAAATGTGACTACAGTATTTTTATTCCAGAAGTCAAGAAACATGGGGAATAAATAAATATTTGAGCAAGAGAGTTCATCAGAGGTGAATGAACAACTTGACCTCAGACGTGGAAATGTGACATATTGTAGTAGTAGAAAAGTTTTAAAATTAAATTCACTTATAAATTCTCTCCTGTTAATTTGGAATGATACTTGTTCACACAGATTCAAGTGGGGGAGATCACATCATATCATCAGTGACATAATTTCTCTGGTATTTAAAATTTGAAATAAAGGAAACTGAAAGGAAGAAGGAAACACAAAAATAACTAAAAATATACAATATGAAAAAGAAACAGGAAAGGAACAGGAATGATGAGGCAAGAACATTTACTAGAGCATGTAGTGACAGGACAAAGCGGAATGGGTTCAAATTGAAAGAGAGTAGGTTTAGATCAGATATTAGGACAAATTGCTGACAAATGAAACTATTCTTATCAAATAAAAGCACAACAGAATTGCAAGATACTTATTTCTTTTTGAAATCTAGTTTTGACACTGGATTATTTAATCTCACATCTTTCTAAAGTTGTCAAAAAGTTCTGAGAGTCATAAATGTGTGAGTAAGTGTACAGTGCACTTTTCAATATGCAGATATTTCATACTGACTTGGTACTTCTTCCCAGCTCCTACAAACAGCTGCAAAGCTGAGCCATCACTGGCAGTGACTGACTATTCTCATCTTTCACAACATGAAAGAAAAAAACTCCATGCTTCTCCTGCTTATGTGCATGCCAGTTTCTTTCTCTTTCACCTACAAATTACTTTTGAAGAGCATCTTGGAGTGTTCATCAAAGAAAGAGATTAACTATTTTTTTTTTTTTACACTGAGCACATCTGGATAAACTTTGTGATTAGCGTATTTGAAAACTATGGCTTCATTTGCATAATATAAGCTGCATGCAGCATATAAATGGAACTTGCAGTACTTTGTGAATTCTCCAATGTTTTGGATGATTAAACACACTGACAGTACACTCTCCATATAAACACCAGTCAGATTTTCTTCTATTTATACACAGGACTGAAGGACAACAGCAACCACATCAGTTACAATATTTAAAAAAAGCATTAACTAAAACAGTTCTCTCTTTGACTTTTAGGACATATGATGATATACACACCCAAAAGCAGTGTCACCACATATAAACACTCTTTGAATGACAGAAATACATGGATATGCTGCCGTATGATCTCAGCACCTTGGAACTAGGAGAAGCACAAAAGCTTCTGCTGTTGCCAGAATGTTTCCTTCTTCTATGCTACTTCTTATCTCCGAAATTTTTATAGTAATACGCACTTATGAAGGACATCTACTCAATCTAATAGCATTGTCAATCAGACTGGATGAATTAGGCAGCTGAGGACAGACTGTCACATGCCATCCCCAGTCAATTTTCCAGTCCAACAGACAGGTTACATCTTTTTCAGAGTTTTCTCACGGTGTGATTTTCAGCATATCCCTCTGGCTTCTAATTTCCATCTGCTCAGATCAGCTGCTGCTATAAAAGCAGGTCCACAGGGGAAGTCTCCGATGCAAATGCCTATAAAATTGCTGTTCCTGGCAGTTACATAAAGTCTATCTATCTATCTGTTAAATTTACAGCCATAAAGATAACAGTCAAAATAAAGAGAAAAAAATAATCCAATTGGGAAAAAAATTTAAAAATATAGCAAAATAAATCAGCAGATTCATAGCACATTCTGCTTATTAATTTCTATTTTTTGTGGCATGCCTGCCATGAAACTCACTTAGCAGACCACAATCTGCCTCATTTCAGGGTGAAACTTTACAGACTAGTTTAGACCTGTAGTAATAAATCTGAGGCAAAACCTTCTGTTTCCAGCAATGGTGGTGCGAGAAAGCACACTGTCAGTAAGTTCAAGCTAAAAGGATGGTTAGTTGAGTGACAACCAAAAAACACTGCAAGCAAACCTTCCCCTATGTCCAGTCAACAGTGCAGAACATATTGTACCAAAATGTTTTAGGACGTCTAACTGGAAGCAAATCTTTATGACATATATCTGACTATTTTTCCTGTAACGCTAAAATTTTTTGTGCAGACACATATTAACATAAATATGAGATACTGCAAGCGTGAAATAAAATAAGCAAAACACCACTGAATAAAGCATTTGCAACTAGAAGATGAGAGGGAAGACAGATAAAACCAGCAATTAGATATTGTGGAGATTTTCCTAAAACAGAGATTCAGGTCAAACACTTTCAATAATGTGGCCATTTGTGTATCCAGGCTTCTGGAATTTCAGCATTCAAGTCAACCTGACCGCACAAGGTGTTTAGACGTAGAAGTGCTGTAGGTCAAAAAAGAAATTAATATCCTTGATATCTCTGGACAATAATCCAAAAGGCTCCTTTGCTCAGGAAGCTTCTTCATGCTTATCCAGGAGCAGTCAATGTGATCTATAGCTGAAAAGGTGAATTCAATGTTATTTGATATCAAACCATTATCTGAAGGCACTGTAAGTTTCCTGAAATGGATCTTTCAGGAGAAGTACTGACTATGTTCTGCCTCTGTCAGCAGGATATGTATATTTAATTTTATTTTGCAGCAATTGCTGACAGATAAAATGGTCATAGAGTGCCCCTACTCTTCCCTTCAAGGCTGCTTTTCCAGGACCCACTCCAGTGCCTTTTGAAACTACTCAGAAAGGTCCTCATGCACCCCATAGAATGGTGAATCAGACCCTTGAACTGAAGCTACCTTAACATTGCCATTAGATCTACACCATAAAGGAAAATAAATTTTGCAGGCATTTCTGCTTTTGAACCTTTTAGCAGTGTACTCAATATCAACAGCTTGGAATCTCCCACCATCCATCAGGTAGAGAGATAATCCTTGAAGTGACTTTCCTGCTACCTGTCCTACACATATATTTGAGAAAAATCCATGTCTTCTGTCCTTGAATCTCATTTCAAAGTTCAAGGAAATTCAACACACTATTTAATAAAACAAACAATTTCTTGTATCCATACTAGTATGTGCAATGAATATAAAAGTGTGGTTAAAATAGTATTCACCAAAGCCCCTCCATTTATTACATACAAAATTTACCCCAGGAATACTTGAATTTTACTGATCTCCACATTCTTGTTTTGAACAGAAACTTTGGACCTCGCAGATGAGACGTATATTTGGTAATGAAAGTAATCAGTGGCAGGTGTAGAATCCCTTTGAGAGTAATATCTTCCCTTTCACTGGGAGTTCTGAAAATAAGAGAAGAATATTTGAAGCATGAACAGTATTTAAGGGGCTTTGTGGAAGAATCCCTCTGTGAAACCTATGGCCCATGTTACAGAGGAAGTAAAGCTGGCTCTTTCTGGCCTTAAATGTACAAAACTCCAGAAAGTCACACTGCAGACTCTCCTTACAGTCATTGAGTTTTAACCTGATTACTACTTCTCCAGGAAAAAGATTTCTTGACTTTCTGTTGAAAAGCTCACGTCTGTGACAACGGATATTTAAATGTTCCCCAAAAGAAAAGAACAAGGACTTTTGTTTCCTGACTGATGGTGTCAGTTGTGAGGCCAGCTTTTCTGACATGTCTGCATTGAAAAGGAAAGTTAAGTTCAGAAGAAGCTTTTAGTCCAGCTTAATCCATGTACTTTATATGTCTATTGTGTGCGTGCACATTAGCAGTGTATTTTGAATCAGAAGTGTGCTTTTAAAGTGGTGCTCCCAGCCATCCCCACTTTACATACTTTGGCTCACATCTCAGAGCAGTCTTTGACTGCATGCAGTAGATATCTTCTGGGTGACATTAAACTGAAATGCACAGCTCAGGATTGCAGCTACTAGCCACAGGCCTGACTAGAGTTAAAGGAAAACCTGAAGAATGGCCATGCAATGTATGTCAACTGAACTCCACAGATCCACCCCTAATGAGCTGAAATTTTTCTGTGTAGACATATTTTGCTACAACCCTCAGACCACACAGTGAATAGCAGCTTTCTAGAGCCTGCTCGTCTAATAAAGTTGTACTTTCAAAGGGTTAAGTGGAATGGAGAAAAGGCAGGTGTATACACTATCCAGCAAAGAGCAGAGGCTTTCTTTCTTCAGAGTCTGGCTGAAGAAAACTGTGATTTTTTTTCCAATGAACATTTGTTTTCAACTGAAATTAAATATTTATCGCAAGTTTATTTATTTATCTGGATTGGACTCACACATATTGTGATATCTCTAAGCAAGCAGTAGCAGCCAGGCAGTATCACTTAGAAGTTTGGTTCTGCAATAATGGGATTCCTTTTAGGTTCATTTGTAATTGTACAGTGATATTCTAAAGCCTTACAAATTTTTAAATTATTACCGGACAGGGGAGAACCAAACATTTTTTTCTTTTTCTTTCTGTCTTTCCTAGTAGGGCAGAGACAAATAAACATCTTAAAATCTATGAAACACAGGTGTGGTCTTACTCACGCTGCTCAGTCATGTGAAATAGCTGCTGATCTAATGCTAATCTCCCCATCAGATACTTAATCACAAAACTACAGAGCACTTCTAGTACCTCTCTGGAAGATAAAGTTATTCTTTGTTTTGCTATTATTTCACCTCCTTTTATACATACAGTTCAGGCATGAGGAAATAAAAATTTTCTCCATGAATGTCTAAAAGTGTACTCAGCTTATCAGATAAATACATCCTTTCCCTGTTTACCGTTCACCTCCCTAAGCAGAGTGCATACACACAACTCCATGACTAGGGAGGGGTAACCTTGGACCTACCAATACCTCATAGCAAGAGAAGACAGGAGAGGATAATGCACCAAACAAAAATACTGTGGTCTGACAGAAGTCTAATACTTTCTAAACTCCAGTCTCAAGGGCCCACAGTTAATGCACATTATGTAGCTGTATTTAGCACTCATTTTACATATGACCTGCTGTTACCCTTGTTCCCTGGTGACACCAGGCAGACACTGGCTCTGACCTTCCTCCTCTCCACACACATTTTCAAACATCTTCTCTTCTGCTGAGGTCTTTATTAAAAAAAATGTTATTTTTGTTTGTTTGTTTTATATCACGATGCAATTTTGTGGAAGGTCATTCCTTCCCTCACATGCAAGCAGCTTCTTCAATGTCTTTATACCCTTCAAATGGACACAACATCTTTTTAATTTCCACATTAGCTTTTTGTAGAGAAGCCTCTGCACATTTCCTTCTTCACACTAGGTGAAAAATGTCCCTAGGCATCTGAAGGTGAGGTAAAAAATTAATTCCTTCCCACTCTGATTAACTTGTTTTGCAAAGCAGTTTTAGCAGATATCACCTCTGGAAAAAAATTCTTAATTGCTTCCTGAAGGCAGAATGCCCATGACTAGTTCTTGACATTATTGAAATATTTTACTGTGATTTTTGTGTTGTGCACACACTCTATTACTTGCAGAAAAACAAATCTCCATGATCTTATCCCTAATTTCCTTAAGTGCAATAAGTAATATGGAAAGAAGCAGTCAATTGTCAATTAGCTGCATTTTCATGAGGTTCTTAAGTAATAAAAACTGGCATTTTGGCATATATGTCAGAAAGTCCTCCAACCCTACAGGCCTTCTATCTCCAGAAGATGAGAGATTTATATTCATGAAGAACATCACATATTGTGTAATGCACATTTAAGGAAAAAAGCCCTATCAGCTAATAGGAATTGTAAAATGTCAAGAGATTTCTAAGCACAGAGAGTAAAGATGGAAGCATCAATAACAAGATTTCTCTTTCTAAAGACCCTAACACCTGACTCACTTATTGTTCCTAATAAATGGCAGTCAGCTCAAGAAAACAGACATCACCAGGTTTCTGTGACCTACTGAGCATATTGCTTCTGCAGGCAGGAGCTAAAGAGAAAATCTCAACACTACACTGAACACCTTCAGAAGTAACAATGAATTGCACTTGACTTCACAGTAATTTTCTTATCTTTCTGATTTAGAAACAGTCTATATATTTTTCTATCCATACAAGAACTAAATAGGCTAAATTGCAACAACAGCAACAAAAATATCTTGTGACTTTTAAGGTCAACAGTAGCTCCAGTTATTTTTCACTTGACCAGGTTGTTCAGAGAACTATTACCTTTTTTTGCACCAATATAGTTTTTAGCAAGTGTTTAAAGCAATGAACATAAATATGTGCCAGATGTGTGCCCAGGTGGCCAAGAACACCAATGGCATCCTGGCCTGTATCAGCAATAGTGTGGCCAGCAGGAATAAGGAAGTGATTCTTCCCCTGTGCTCAGCATTGGTGAGGCTGCATCTCGAGTGCTGTGTTCAGTTCTGGGCCCCTCAGTTCACGAATGACTTTGAGGTGCTGGAGCATGTCCAGAGAAGGGCAACAGAGCTGGTGAAGAGTCTGGGGCACAAGTCCTGTGAGGAGCAGCTGAGGGAGCTGGGGTTGTTTAGCCTGGAGGAAAGGACCCTCAGGGGGGACCTTATTGCTCCCTAGAACTGCCTAAAACGAGGCCGTAGCCAGGTGGGGGTTAGCCTCTTCTCCCAGGCAACCAGTGTCAGGATGAGAGCACACAGTCTTAAGATGCACCAGGGAAGGTTTAGGATGGATATCAGGAGGAATTTCTTCACAGAAGGGGTAAATTAGACATTGGAATGGTCTGCCCAGGGAGGTGGTGGAGTCACTGTCCCCCTGGAGGTGTTTAAGGAAAGACTGGATGTGGCACTCAGTGCCATGGTCTATTTGACATGGTGATGTTCAGTCATAGGTTGGGCTTGATGATCTCTGAGGTCTTTTTGGACTTAAATGGTCCTGTAATTCTGCATTCTGGCCTCCCTCACATACACAACAACAGATTACCAATGCAGATTACAAGATGTTGTCACTCTAAAGAAAAAACACAGATGTGTTTCTGTGAAGATACATCATTAAATCCGGTTTAAAGAAGTAACTGTTATGTCAGGGGAGGAGAGATCATCATTTATGATTTATCAAAATACAGAGCACACATGTACCCTTCTTCTGCTCTGGTCCTTTTCACTTGATAAAGCATTTTGATCCTCCCCCTGCCTACTTTCATGTTCCACCACCTGCAGTCAGATGGAAATCACAGCAGACAAGAAGCGGATGACCTGTGTTAGACATGAAGCAGAAAGTGTTGTCACACAAGAGGAAAAATCATAGGTCTTTTATAAGAAGTAGTGATAATGACAAATGTATATTGGAGAGAAAGCTGATTCAGTTGGGCTTAAGTGCCTTGTTCAGTGAGAGAAGAGGCTTTCAGCTCCCAAGATTTAGCTTGCTGTGGAACTTTTGTAGAAATATTTTACAAATTTTCTTTTCAATTGGGCAGCTACACTGTACCCATCAGCTTCATAGTCACAAATGCAGGTCTCAAGCCAGGGTGCGGTGTAAGCATCCCACTCTTGCTCTGTTTAAGCCTGTTAGGGGCTCAGCAGAAACAGACAGTTATAAAGGAACTGAATGTTGTTCTATACCTTATATTGTACAGCCATCCTTAGAAAAAGCATCAAAGCCAGGTAATTCATGTTGCAGAAAGATGCTAACAACTCACCATTTTGTATATGGTGTACATGTCAAAATGTTGGCTGGGGAGGAGGTTGCTGCGGGAGTGGCCTCTGTGAGAAGACATCAGGAGCTGCCCCCGCTATGGAGAAAACACTTCCAGCTGGACCTGTCACTGGCCAAATATGAGCCCATCAGGGATGCTGTGGCACCTCTGTGGTAATGTGTTTATGAAAGGGTAAAAGAACTTTGCACTGAGACTGTGTGAGACAAGTGAGAATATGTGAGAGAAAAAGCTCTGTGGACATCAAGGTCAGTGAAGAAGGAAAGAGAGGACGTTCCAGAGCAGAGATTCCCCTGCAGCTTTTGCAGAAGACCACGATGACTGGCCTTGTTCTCCTTCACCCCACAGAGAACCGTGTTGGAGGAGATATCTATGCTGCAGTGCATGGAGGACCCTGCATAGAACAGGTGGATGTGCCCTGAAAGGAAGGGCACACCATGGAGAGCCCATGCTGGATCATGCTGGGCAGGAATTTTAGCCCCTAAGGCACTCAAGCTGGAGCAGTTTTTTTCCTGAGGGATGGTACCCCATGTGAAGAACTCACACTGGAGCAGTTTTTGGAGAACTTCAGCCAGTGGGGGGGGCTCATGCTGGATCAGTTGGTGAAGGACTGTACCCCATGGGAGGGACCCCTCACTGGAGTAGCATAGCAATGCAATAAGGTAGGAATGGCAGAGAAGTGTTATGGACAGACCACGTAATTCCCGATCCCCCAAACTGCCAGTGGGGGGAGATGGAAGAAGAATCAGAAGTGAAGTCATGCTTGTGAAGAAGGGGAAAAAGAGGGGGAGGTGATTATAATTTTGTTTTTGTTTCTCACTGTCCTACTCTACTTTTGATCAGCAAGAAATTATATCATCTCCCCCAAGGCAAGTCTCTTTTGCCTGTGATTGTCTAACAATCTGACTAGCCATCTACTTGTCCTTGACTTTACCCACAAGCTTTTCATCTTGTTTTCCATACCTGTCCTGCTGAGGAAGGGGAGTGAGAGAGCAGCTGGGTGGGCACTTGGCATTTAGCCAAGGTTAAAACACTGTACATTTTCATATGGCTTCTGAGGGACTGAAACACAGAATAACATTATTGGAGGGTGACCACACTGCTTATGTCTGCTGCAGAGAGGGCTCAGTACAATAACAACCCTCCTTGCACTGGCCAGGCTAATATGCACCATTACTGCAAAGTAGCGATTGTGTGTGTATTTTTTTACCGGGGGCAAAATAAGAGATACCTCATTTCAAACATATTGCTAATAAATAAAAGAGGGAGGTGGTATCAATTGCCATAGATCAGTGACACTTAATGTTCTGTAAATTAGCGCTTATCAGTGCTCCCACTCCTTGTTTTTAGTTTTATTCCAGAGAGGTTTCTGTAGCAACTACATCATGTGCCCAGTTTAATCTCCAAAGCTGTAACTTCACAGTGGATTCTTCTTACAAGTAAAACAAACAATAAAGTGCTCTTTTTTATTTGCAGCCCCTCAGACATAATGGCAATGGAGCTGTAAAAAGGATCTCTTGGAGCAAGGCATGTGAAAGTTCACCATTTTTCTCAGGTGAGGAACAACTAGTTATGGACAGGAACATGAAGGCCTGAAAGCAATTTTTTTCTAGAACTTTTTCAACATAAAAACCAGTACCACACCAAACACTTTCTGGAGGCAAACAGCAGACCTGATGCTAGTCCTCCACAACCCCTTTCATCTTGGCAGTGCTTGCTTGTCACTGCTTATTTTTTTAAAAAGTGAGCTGATATGATTGGAGTGAGAGCCTCAACAGCTTGAGCAAAGAAAGTATTATTTATTTTTCAGCTGTGTGCTTGATCCAAAACATCTACAGATGTAGAGGATAAACAAGATGAACAGAGCCAAGCATTTTTCACTTTTAAGTACTAGCTTAAACTACAAGAGACAGCTGGTTTTATGGGATTTCTGGTCATAAAAGTTAATGTCTGAATACAAAATTGTCATGGATTAACCCCAGCTAGCAACTAAGTTTCATAAAGCCACTTACTCACACAGTCCTCCCAGCCCCAGCCACTGACGTGCAGAATGGAACTGGAAAAACATGAAACCTGTGGGTTGAGACAACAATTTAATAATTAAAAGAAAGTAAAAGCAATATAATAATAATAGTAATTAGAAAAATAGTAGCAGTATAGTAATGAAAAGAAAAAAAAAGAGAGAGGAATAAAACTTAAGAGAAACAAGAGATAGACATCCAAATTGTTCCAAATTCACACACCCACCGATGCCCAGCCCATCCCAGAACAGCAATAGACCCCTCCTGATGTGCATCCCCCAGTTTACACACTGAGCATGACATTCTGTGGTGTGGAATATCCTTTTGCTCAGTTCAGGTCAGCTGTCCTGGCTGTGTTCCCTCTCAGCTTCTTGTGCACCTGCTCACTGGCAGAGCTTGGGAAGCTGAAAAGTCCTTGATGTAAGGTAAGTACCACCCAGCAACAACTAAAATGCTGGTGTGCTATCAGCATTATTCTCATCCTAAATCAAAACCAGCACGCTGTACCAGCTGCTAGGAAGAAAATTAGCTCTACCTCAGTTGAAACCAAAAGGTTTCTAACATGAGTTTTATATGGAAAAGGAAACAATGAGCAAATTGACTCAAATGAGCACACTGTCTCTTATGGAGCCCTGTGTAAAGCAATAACAACATGAAAAAAATCAGGAAATTGCTACCTTATTCTCTTAAACAGTCCAGCTTACATCATAGGAGTGCCCTGACATCCTAAAGCAAGTCCTTCTGGCACTATTAAGGCAAGAGACAAAGCAAGAACTCTTGTTTTGTGCAGATTTCACTCTCATATTCCTCATCCTATGATGAACTCCATGTTCTGATTGCCTGCTTTTCCACCAG
The DNA here is from genome assembly GCA_013397895.1 of Origma solitaria. Classification (NCBI taxonomy): domain Eukaryota; kingdom Metazoa; phylum Chordata; class Aves; order Passeriformes; family Acanthizidae; genus Origma; species Origma solitaria. Next base: position 1,208,814 of record VZRL01012172.1, on the reverse strand, counting down.
TTACCATCCACCTGAAAACAGCAACTTATATTACTTAGATAAAGAACACAAAGAACTCAAAAATAGGCCTCAGATCCTTTATTTGATTCCAAGGAATGGTCATCATGGAAGTAATAAAACAACCTATAATATTCCTAGTTAAAAGGATGATTGAACTGGATGGAGTTTTTGCCTTGTTTTTAAAGAACTTTTATTCTTCATAATAAGACAATGTGCAGTAACCAAAGCTCAAAGCTCTGTTTAATCTCCTGTTTCTGAAAATATTACAATCAAATGTGAGTTTTTATACTTTAATTTTGGGAAAAAAAATTCAAACATATCACAGAATATTAGTTACAGTTTAAAACACCGTGTGTGCAATCATGCCTCTGTAGGTGGCTGAACTAATTAAACGTGACCTCATTCCAGTGCCTAATTAAAGTGAAATATTAAATTCATCTTTCACTTAAGAAAATGAGAAAGTGAACTGAGTTTAATGAAAAAGAAACATTTAAAAAAATTATGACATCTACAAAATTGGTATATCCTCTGTTAAGATCATTAAGTGAAAGAGGCCACTTCCAGTATATGCTCTCATTTAAATGGTTCTTACTTACTACCTCACTGCATGATGGCCTTTGGGAAATCCAGGTTCCAGTTTTCTGTACATCATGTTCAGCATCACATAAGAAAACCAAGTAAAAGCAGAAAATTTTATTTAACCCCATAAGCACTAACCATGAGTCCTCCATAATATCTTGTAATTATACAATCACATCACAGCCCAGGTCATGGCCTCCTTTAGTTTTAAGAAATACTTCTTAGCCATTCTGTTTGAAATTGGTTCTTACATGGCTGGTAAAGTAAATGACAGATTTCACTTTCAAATCAAGGTTTTCTCACCTTTTCACAGGATCTCACTGGCTCTTTAATGAAGATTTACAAAAATAAAGACAATCAAAACTCTGATATAATCTCACTCCACTCCTTCTTCCCCTTGCCTTACATCCCCCACCCTTTAGTTCATTATCCTTTGTCACCCATGCAGACTTGAGCAATTCTTGCCTTTCAACCCTTCTAATCTGGCTGAATTTTCCCCTCATTTTATACCACTCACACTCCTTTTCTTTTCCATCTCTGTTCACCCTTTCTTTTACAGCATAAACATAAACATTGATTCCTGACACTCCTTACTAGGTTCAGTTGTCATTGTGATGAACATGCCACTATCAAGTCGATGTCTTTAGTTTCTTCACACTCTTTCACTGATTTCATGCGTTCCCTTCCATGTGTTAAGGCTGATTTGTCTCGAACAGTGCCACACAGGAAGAACCTGGCTAGCTAAAACAATGTATTCATCCCACAGCCTCTTACTTGATATCCCATCCTGTGATTGATGTGTGCCTGTCCAGTAAAACTGATTGTGTCAGATGATAGGACAGGCATAGTCAAGCCACTTCTTCCCAACTGTATCCCATGGATAAACCTTATGGTGGGTCATATGAGAGAGCTATACCTAGACTGAATGCAGGAAAAATATGCATATATATAATTTCTCATGAAGAGGGCAGTAAAGGACACAGGGAGTTAAAGCACTGACAGCAGGAGAAGTGGATGGAAACTGGAAGAAATAGTAAATTAGAGTAAAAGATGAGTGACAGATAGCACCATTCTGTTAAAACTGGATGGAGACTTCACGGGAACATTATGACAGCATAAAGCAAGGAAGATGTCAGAGGTGATATCTTCTTTGAACTACTAAAGGTTGAACCTCTTTAGCATTGTCACTTAAAAGGAAATGGAGGTGGCTAAAGAAGATGAAAGATGTTGGAGGGAGAGAAGATGTGGAAAGGGGATCTAAAATAATAGAAATTATATAAAGGTGGGATGATGGGAAAAAATAAAACTTAATTTTAAAAAATATAAAAGTTCTGTTAAATTTTCATTTTAAATTATAGTTTTTTCTTGTTCATCCTGTAGCAATAAGCAGATGGTAATGGACAAACATAAGGGTTTTAAATTCCTTTGTTTCTTGTTTGTTCTTACCTGCCCTTGACAAAGAGGTATTATTGTTGTGACAGGTAGAAGCTCAAGAGTAAAGCAACATGCTCAGAGACATCACTGCTTACGGCCATTCCTTTTTAGTGTAGTGCCTCTGTGTTTATTGACCTTGCTCAGAAAGTCTTTGTCAATGCAAAGCAAAAAATGTGTCCATGCCATGAAAAATGCCTGTGTGAGCTGTAAATTTGGAAACAGAGGACAACCCTGAATTTGATGATTTTTTTCTGAGAAAATATGGAAGGAGTCAAGACTTAACTGATATGCACAACAGAGACACTCACTGGGAGAGACACAGATGTACACATATTTTGAACAAAAAAGTGAGCATAATTTCTTTTGCTGGGAGGTTGAGAGCATGTAACTGTTCACAATGTAAAACGTTCTGCTCTGCTGACTATTTCTCATCCAAAATATTTAACTAACTTAATATTCCCTTTTTGGAAAGGGATAACACTGACAAATTTTGACTCTGTATGCTTTTATAAATCATTTGGGTTTTTTTCAACAGAGTGCACACAAATACTTTTCTTTAAAGGTGTGATTGACAGAAGATTTCCCCTTTTTCCAGCCTTCCAATAAACATTTACCATATGTTAAATGTCTAAAAATATATTAGAAATATATGTTCTTTGAATGTCTGTGTTTTCAACCAGAAACACCAAAACATTCAGTTTGTGAGTTGAATTGTTGAAAATGCTTGCAGAGGCAGTTGATAAGCAAAATGTTTAGAATCTAAAGGAAAGCCTGAAATAACTTTTTTTCCATCCCTTATTGAGAAATGAAGGCCAATGTAAAACCTCAACAGGGAGATTCTACGTAGAGATAACTCCATGTCCATTTTTACTTCTGTGTTGTATAGCAGTTAATACCTTTTACATATTTTACTGGAGTATTTCAAACAATTGTACGCCAATATGTGTAAGTTTGTACTTCATGTGTTGCTTAAGAAAAAAGTAATTTCTAGCAGCTTTTCTTCATCTGGTGTACTGTATTGTTAATGTGGAAAGTGATGTAATGTTTAGGCTCAGTAACCTAGCAATGAACAAGATTATTTCAACACTCTATTCTGTATGTGAATATTGAAGATTGATGGCAGTGAATGAATTGTGGAATGCAAAGGAGTGTAAAGTAACTTGAAGACCCTTCTTACTCCCACCCAAGTTGGTCTGGATACTGGAAACATTACACTAAATGGAAGAAGCAGCCCTGGAGGCAATTAAAGGTTGTTGTGGCTAAGATGCCATAGCATCCTGTTTCTTTGCACAGGTTTCTTCCAGTAGCTGCTGAACTTCAATCGGCCTGATCTACTATCCCATTATTGCTTAGCAAAACAAACATGATTCCTGCTCTGGTCAGTAAGAACGCAGTTTTGCCACTCAGCAAGCCCTCTGTACTCATGAGAAAAAAAGGCAAGATTTATCCCTCAAAAAGAATTCTGTTCTGCACCAAATGAATTTTGTGATTGCCTTCCATGGAAAAAAACTCCTTCAGGAATCCTGTAACAACCAGAGTTAGGGCAGTTACCTTGGACACCGTGATTTACAGGAGAAAGCCTCTCTCCAGCACCCCATTCTCTGGGCTTTTCTCAGCATATAATGCAATATATGTTCACATAAGTTAGAGTGTGCCCGACGAGCCTGATATCTGCAATAACAATCTTTTTGGGGATAAATGAAATTTGGAAAGAGTGCATAAATTGGATTTATTAAGGTATTTAGCTACGGGCTTATTTGAGAAATTATTTAACTAACAGCAGTGGGATTTGTACAAGGGTTGTAAAGTGAGTAGTAAACTGCTGGACAAGAGGAAGCTCTTCTTTGTTATTAAGGCCTTAGAAATGAAAAAGAGAGATAACTCATAGAGTTCCTTGGGTATCGCTGATGGAACTGATTTAATTTTCTATTTTCATGGGTTGGGACAAAAAGTAGGAAGGTGTTGCTGGTGGTTGAAAGTTAATAGGTCCAATTATTGGAAAGGATTGGCTTGTTGGATGGGAAAAAATGACAGGTCCAGGCTGCAGCACTGCAAATGCCAAAATGCAATAGCCAAAATGCAAGCCTGTCTTTCAGGACTTGAAGCAAGAATTTCTGCTGGAATAAATGAGTTTATCACCTGGAAATGACCATGAAAAGGAAAGACTGCTACAATGGCTAATTGTAGAATAAATAGCAGGAAAATTGTAAGACACTCTTGGTAAGATACCATTTTCCAGATTTTCTGTTTTCTGGAAGCTCTAATAATAATAATGTGAAATTTATAAGAGGAATCAGGACTTCGTATGAAATATCACACTCTCCAAAGACAGGCTATGTAGAGTCTGAGAAATGCTGTTTTGATGCATCCCATTATGACAAAGTTCCAGTGTGATCCTTGATAGGATTTGGGTATATTTGCTTTTTTTCTTTTGTGAAGCTTCCTGACGTAAAATTTCACAGTCAGGCTATCATTTCAGCAGAACAGACGACAAGGTACAAGACAATTGGAAAAAAACATCTTTAGTGCTAGATGTAAAGTCTCCTGAAGTAAATGGAAAGATTCACATTAACTTCAGTGTGCTTTAGTTACAAAATATAAAATGCAAAGGTCATTTTAATATGTTTTCTGCATATAATCAGGTTGTTTTGATGGAAATTTAAGAGAGAAAAAGCTAGGAGGAAAAAAGAGAATATTCAGGTAGCTGTAATGTAGGCATCCTGATAATCTTACCATGCCACATGCTACTGAGCCAGGTACACTGGGCAGTGCTAGTCCAATAGATTACTCAGTCTCTGGCTAAAATTCATTAACCTTTAAGTACCACTGAGCTAAATCCTTCTTTAGAAGAGCCTGCTTCACTGTGGCAGCTTTAAGCTTTTCACAGTCCTCAGAGGGGGGAGGAGAGAGAGAGCTGAAAGCCTAATATGCCACTCTCCACTGATAAAATGTATGCCAAATGTTTATTAACTTGCAAATTTTGACAATAAGAGAGTGGAGGTCATTACAAGGTTTTGTTATACTTTTGCTATAATTTTCTACCCTACAACAGTGTTTTTGCAAACAAAAGATGGGTTGCCACAGCTATCCATATATCTGCATTTGACAAAGAAAATGCTTATTTTATTCTTACAGTTGATTTTTTTCATTTGGAAAAATTATATTTGAGGAATTTGAAAAATGCTTAGACATAAAAGCTTATGTTGGAAGTAGGAAGTCTGATTTTGGAGAGGAAAACTTAGCTTAGGGCAAATGCTCCTTTGACTCTAAGTAGGAGAAATAGTCCTTCAGATTCAGATTCAGATTCAGAGTCAGGCTCAGATTCAGATTCAGAGTCAGAAAGAAAAGTGGCTGAAGCTGCATGGCAAAATAGAGAAGATGCAGAGGACTGCAATAGGCCCAACCCAGAATGGCAAAATATGCTGAAGAACTGGAGCCCTAAATCTTATCCAGAAGATTTCCTAGGAAACAAGGGAAATCAGGAAAGACGTTTCTTTGTAATTTGCTAAAGGATTGCTACTCTACTGAAACATTGAAGTAGAAGGACACTTCTGTGTCATTGAGACAACCTATGAAAAGTGTGGCACTATTTTAGGAAGTAGAGACAAGCAGCATGCAAATGGTTTGTAGGAGATTACTGGCACCTTTGTAATTTGCCAAGTATACTTCAAACAGGTCAGGATAAATAAGGATTTTATTAAAAAGATGAGCAAATGCAAAAAGTGTATAAATCAAGCCACTACATAAGTTCTAGAAGCATTCTTTTTTTTTTCCCCCATGAAGTAATCAAGGTTATAAGTTAGAGACATGATGAATATGTCCAAGCCACCAAACAATGGATATTCAAAGCAGGTAATCAAACTAATCAAATTGAACTATAGACAAGAAAATTACTCTGTCATCTTAAATCAGGAAAATTTACCGAGTAGTCAGATTTTTCCTGAGATATTAAGCTAATGTTTAAAAATACATAGTGGTTTTCATTTCTTCCAAAGGACAATATGATCTGTAGGATATGACTCTGTGAGAGAGAATCTACTTTGATCTCCAACTCATGCAAGAACAAATTGACTAAATATACAATCATTGTAGCTTGGCTCTCCTTCAGAAAGTATAGCAATACTTATAAAAAAACCTGATTTATCATGTTCTCCTCCAGTTTCTTGTTACTACAATTTATTTTGTCTCATCCCTTCCAATAATAATACACAAACATTTCAAAGACTTGTGTAAAGGTGGAACAGCTAAGACTTACAGACCATCAGCTTCTGAACACCAATTTTTACTCCAAATAATTTACAGAATAATAAGAGGGAAACTGGAATTTAATTAATTAAGAAATGAATAAAAATTAACAGTTCCCATACCAACAATCACAGTTTATGCACCTAAGCAAAATTAGAAGTAAAACATTGCTTCACCTTTGTGGGAAGGGCTGAAAATTCAGACATTTTGAGAACAAGTAACGTGGAAAAAATATCTATCAAAGCTCTTATCAGTCTGGTGTAAGACAAAATTCTTGTTTATTTATTGCCTTTGGCAATTAACGCAGTAAACTTAAGAAAATTTTATTATCTTTTTTTTTTACTGGCTCCTCTGGGGCAGACACACTGCAGCTGGAAAACATGACAGAAGAGCTCAGTTAACACAGGGTCAGAGAAAACAGGAGAGCAAGCAGAGTTCCACAGTCTCAGGTGACCTCTTCAGTATGCTATGGCAATTCAAAGAACAGGTCAAGTAGACCTACCTTGGAGATTTTCCTAACAGCTATGAGGAGTTGGTCTCCTTATCCCACGGAGATACAGGGCTCTTTGGGAGCAGCAGACCCACTGAACAGACATCTTTATGTCTTACCAGGGAGAAAGGGAGCAGCATGGAGTAGTCATGTCATGGAAGCACAACTAACTATTCAACCAGTTCTTGGATCTTGCCCTGATTCTGGTAGAAAAGTTTGTAAATGGCCATTTTTTAGCACCAAATTTTGTGTGGATCACAGAAACTGAATGCTCACTTTGAGGGATTTTTACACATTACTTCTTGCATTACCTTGTGTGCTGCAGCAATTGCCGTCTGATTTGCCATGCTGGATCTTAAACTGTGTTTTGGCAGGACGTAGCAAGGCAAAGTCTGTGACAATTAAATGAGATGGCTTTTGGCTTCTGCACAGAGGCAGAAAACAAGCCAAATGCTTGCCAGCCCCAAGATGTGAACTCCTGTACCTAAGCTAGTGCCTCAAGGACATTAAGTATGGAAAGTATGCCTGTGGTATCAGGATGTCCAATTTTAAAGAAACCTTTCCTCACAAAACAAGAATCTCAATCCCTACCCAGTGTCCTCCATCCAATTCTCTCTGGGAGTCCAAGAAAACCTGCAAGGCTGTGCAGTGCTGGGTTGCCAGCCGTGCTTCATGGACCCCTTACCGTCACCTAAGTATGCCTAGGCATTCCCCAGACCATAAATCCCTCTGAGAATTAAGAAGCACAGCATCAGCTGTTCCATGGGCTACCTTGCATGTACACTATTTGCCATGTAATAGAGAGATTGCTCAAGTACATGCAGAACTCACACCTGCCTTATGTCCAGACAGACCTGAGCTCTCTGGGAGTAAGTCTCCCATGAACCAATGCCCAGTGACAGGTGTGTCATCACCAGCAGCTGCTCTGACAGGAATAGGAGAAAAAGCAGCAAATATTTGGCCACATTCCCTTCTGCCAGCAGTTTCTCAAGCAGGTGGAAGGCCAGCAAAAGCCCAGCTCAGTGTTAAAAGTGAGGAGGAAAGGAATAACAAAGGAATAAGTTAGCCTAAATACAGTTAAGTCTATGATAGCCTTATGGAGGAGATGGAAAATTCTTGGTACTACTGGAAAGAAAAATGCCAGAACAACAGAGAGGTAGAAATCAACCACAAAGTATATCTCTCATTTTATTACTGCAATAGAGTACAAAATCTTGAGAGTTAGTTTGCAGTTACCTATGCCTGACCCACGAAAAAAGAAAAATTAGATTACTTTGGTGTAACCACCTCACAACATAAAGGGGTTGTAGAGACAGGTCTCAGGTTCCTGCTTTTCAGTGGCTAGAGAGAGTATGTCACCCAGGACCACGATCCACAGCAGGAAGTATGCTGTAAAGTTGTACTCTCTTTTCAAATGAGTCAGAATTTGCTTTATCTAAATTACTGTGGCTTTTAGTGAGCCAAAGCTCAGCCAGGTGAAAGAGACTAATAGATGCATATGCTTCACCTAAATGACTATAGCTCTTAGCAAGCAAAGACTCTGCCAGGTGAAAGGAGCAGATAGAGGCAATACCAATAAAACTTTCCTGAAAGTCTTTTATTTTTACTCTATAAAATAGCTTTTCTAAAATGTGCAAAATAAACAAAAATCCTGGGTTGTTTGCTGCAGTAGATGAGTTTATTTTATATGTTTAGGACAAGCAGAATAATTCGTTCATGGCTTCACTTTTTGTGGATCAGCCAGCTGTTTTCTACTTGAGCAAATAAAAATGTTGCTCACATGTCCAAGAAAAGCAGAAAATGCAATATGAAAAATCATTCAAAACAAGTACCTACTAAAACTAGGTTTCTTAGTCTCTTGGAAATTGTATTAAACAGTGATGTGAATGTCAGGTTAAAAAAGATACACAAATTTATATCTGCATTTTAACTGAAAACCTCAGCATTTTTCAACACTTAAAGCACAACAGATTATGCTTGTATGTATTCTGGTAAATGTAGATGGAGCCATGAGGAAAATTTCTGGGACAAAGATTACAAAAAAAGCTCTTACTGATTAGTTTATGACTCAAAGATACATATTTCACATTTTATAATCACAAAGTCTACCTCAGCATTTGGAAATCATGTGACAACATAAAACTTAATGACAAAATAAATTTAATCCCTTTTGCTGTTAATTTTCCTTCCAGCTGTGCCAACTCCAAATAGGCACTAAGAGAAGACCTCCATTAGCTGCTAAGTCAGTGTTGCTTCAGAAAATAATGTCCTAAACCTTCTGTGATTCCCTTCCATCTACCTCACTTCAGAAGAGCTTGATGAAAGATATATTGCAGTAGCTCATCACTAGCCCTGGTTTCAACTCTTGCCGTTATAGAATTAGCACATCAAAAAGCTTTTGGAGGGGAGTTCAGTATCCTGAGGAGCCATAGAACAGCTACCTGTTAAGGAACAGATTCCACATTAAGGGTACATTCCAGGTTTCTGCTCCTTTTTACCAATATTAACAGAAATCTAGGCTTTCCCACTTACATCTGCCATTTTTGCTTTAAGATACAGTGTATGACTGCTCAGCTACCATCTTGAAGGCCAAATCATTCCCCTCTGGCAGATGTGTTAGATTGCACTTGGCCCTTTACGTTTCTAGTCTCAGGGGAGCACTTCAATAATCTTCAATTTGAGTTTTTTGTTGGTTTTTTTCTTTTTGTTTTTGTTGGGGGGGGAGTTTGTTTTTTGTTTTTTCTAATTATTTTTTGTCCTCTTACCCTTCTTCACCAAAGATAGCTATCAGTAGTAACATGGCAGATTGTTGGGACCCAGCCTTGGATCTTTCTTCTTTGCTTGTACCAGATTTCCAGTTGTAATGTTTTCCCTTTCCATGCACAACATGAACTATGAGGACACGAATCACTTACAGCCCTTTCAGAGGCTCACCTACACCTCCAAGTCCCCTCTACAAATCCCAAGACCATGAGTCACGGAGCTTCTTGCAGTGAAAGGGACTGGGCTCATTTCAGAATAAACTCGGAGATTTCCACTGGTGTAAATCATGAGTTATATACCTCTCCGAGACATTAACAAATACATCCTGCTCAAACTAAAAGTTTAACGCTGGCACATCGTACCAGTAGAGTGAAACATATCAGCCACCCAAAGAAAATCCAATGCATATCCAAAACCAGATACAGTTAAATTCAAACATCAAAAATTCCTCTAGGGATTTTCAAATGTCCCTTAAGATACAGAATACCCTTTCATCCTCTTTTAAAAGACTATATTTTTTAACTGAGAGTTTCAGAAGGTTTGAAACACAGCTTCAGATGTTGGACAGAACATTATCTCTCTCCCTGTTTTCTGGTTTAAAATATCTGAAATGTATGTGCAGTACTGCAGGAACACTGAGCATCTCAGCTTTCTTCTGTGAGAAACTGGACTCTTCTGCTGAGTAAGCATGCACCCCAGATTATCTCTCGATCGTACATTTGAAAGTTGGAATTTCTCTCTTGTGGATTTGAAAAGTGTTTTGGTTGCTCAGAGTGGGGAGCCAAGTACTTTGCCTCTCCTATTTTCAAAATGTTTCTAATCTAATATATCAAAGCTGAAACAAAATATTTCGGTGACGCACAAAGGAAATGTCTGTGTGATAAATTGTAAAAAATATTGAAAAACTGGGCTTTTTCCTGATAAATATTTTTATGTTATCACATCAGTATTCTGTATTGAAAAATAATTCACTTGGATCATGACAGTCCTTTCATCAAAATTATTTTGATAGATACTTTAGTTTATTGAAACATCTCATAAAGAAAGTCTGTGCCACAACTTGTATTATATTATGATACAGGGTGTCTGATTTTATCTTTGGTCTGCACTGTAGGTCATTGAAGGTCTGCATGATTGTGCTCTTTTTTTGCACATCTTTCATTTCTACCTTTGTATCTGTTAAGTATAAAATAAGTAAGGAGGTACAATGAAGATTGCCCTACTTGCAATTATCCATGTATAATTAGTGGAAAATCTTTCAAGAAACATAATATTGGTAAGGTTTGTGCTTGCAACTCCTAAATGAAAATGTAGTTTTGTGTTATGTCAATATTATACCAATTCTGAATTTCCTGTGAGGATGGTGAAACACTGGAATAGGTTGTTCAGAGATGTTGTGAATTTCCCATCATTGGAAATATTCAAGGTCGGGTTGGATGGTGCTTTGAGCAACATGACCTGGCAAAAAGTGTCCTGAACTAGATGATATTTAACAATCCCTTCCAACCCAAGTCATTCTATTACTATATATAATTTTATTAATATGTTCATTGATCATTAGCATTAAAACTTTGATCTTTAGCATCAAAAATCAATTTGGTATTGATCTTTAGCATTAAAAATTAAGTAGCATTAAAGGACTTCAATGGTTGTTCAGTTCAGGAAAGAGAACCCATGCAAAGTGTTCACTTGAGGTTTTCTGGTTTTGCCTGTACTGCCCTAACCTGCTTCCAGTGACAGTGTGACTCATATAGCCTTGTGCATCCACTTGACATTATTTCACAACACACACACACACCCTGTTTTACTACTCCATTTTACCATACTCTGTCTTTGGTGTCACCTCAGGACTGCTATCCAGGTTTCTTGTTAAAAATAATAATAATAATTAGGGACAAATTCTGAACATACTGAGAATGTTTGGAAAGACATATTTATATTCAAAAATCTAAATAGGGACTGTATTGAAGAGTGGCAGAAGTGAAAATATGAGTGTAACTGAAAATAAATATACCAATCTAACAGAATTTTAATGTATCTAAGTATGTGTGGCAAGAAAAAGAGAAATTAGAGGTCACAAGTATATATGTTCTGGTGGCACACTGAAAAAGGGGAAGTTTATTCTGTGTACAATAAACATGGTTATAGCATTCAGATACTTTTATTGAAGAGAGAGAAGGCTGAAAAGAATAGTCCATCTGAACTAAGAGACAATAAATATGGCTGAAATATGTAGATACAAAGATCCCTCAGAACCTCTGCCAAAAAAACCCAACAAAAACAAAACCAACAATTTTAGTGACTTACCTTGACAATTCTAATTGTTTCATTTATGCTTACCCAAGAACAAAACATCCAGCTAATACTCAGTTTTAATTAACCATACTACTTCTGAAAGTCACTGGACTCTTCTAAAGCACTTCTAATGTGTTAATTTTTCCACTCGTTATTCCCCTTTCTATCTTGACTTTTCCTGTTTTATTTCAATCTGCTGGAAAAAATGATGCAATGCTGACTGGGCTTCTGAAGGAGGAGCTCCCATACATCTTGTGTCTAAATGACTCTTACTGAAGGATATCAGGCAAAAAAGCTGTTGCAGAAAATGAAATACTGGATATTGATTATGACATTCATGAAAAATGTTGATATATCATATGCAAAAAAAGGAATATAAATTAACATCAGCCTGTCATGAAGATGGCAGATACCTGTTATAAAATATCTGTATGGTCTTTTCTTTCTGGCTCATCAACCTGCTCAAATGTCATTCAATTGAAAAGAAAAAAAATGCTAACAGACAAATGACAGGCTTTTCCATCTACCCAATCAGATGCTATAAATTTTGTCAGCATGAAGTGTTCAGCCACAAAGATAAGGGGAGATAGATGATTAAAGAAGTCACATGGCTTTCCTGCACAAACTGTCATACTACATGCCAGATTTGGGGTCAAGAATAATTTTTCTCCCAAAGACTGATGGAGACAGTAAAAGTCTTTATTTGCCTCTGGAAAAAAGTGTTGAGCACAGTCAGCCTGAAAAGCCCAAGCTCAGCCCATCCTCAACACCACGGACTTGGAGGTGACCAACTGGCCATGGGCAGTGGATGCTGTGGCAGCTGTTGGTGAACTGCTATTGTTGTGACTGCTTACTAAGCCATCACCACTAAACTATGGATAACTCCTCAATTTAGGGAAAGTAGGTACAGGCAAAGAAGAGCAGAGGGGCAAAGAAAGGCAAAGGGAAACAGAGAGGTAGCATTTGGTAAAATTGAAGAAAACCAGATCAGCTGCTTCTTCTGTTACCAGAGTACGATTAATCTCCTCATTCCCTTGCAGCACCTGATGGACCAAACGCACCTCCTTCCAGCTCTCCCCAGTCAGACAAATTTTAATAGTGAAGCTTGTGGAGAAAGCCAATAGGATTGTCAAATTACACTTCCAGCAATCACAAGGAAACAGAAAGGTCTGCAGAATATTGTTATCTCACAGTCCAAATGAACTGAGGGTCACACATGTTCCCACAAGCCTAGGAGAAATTCACAAGCAGAATCCTCAATTTTATTGTGCTGGAAGAGGTGAGTATAAATGTTGAGATCAGTGGCACTGAGTCGCAATAGTGGGGATTTGTAGGGTGAAACTCCCACACAGTTGTAGGAAGTGGTTCACACCCTGCATGCCAGAGTAACACACCCCCAAGGATCTTTAGTTAAAACTGAGGGCTTAAAATAATTTTTGTTGTATTACAAACAAACTTTGTAATGTAAATTACAAATTTACATTACTGTAAATGTATTGTACTGAAGTATACTCACAAAATTGGGAAGACGTGGATTATTTTCTCTGATAAGTATTGAATGGAAAATGGCTGGTATAGTTTTCCATTTTAATTCTTATTAGATGTGTAAAGGGTTGCTCAGATTCCCGGGTTGCATGGGCTCATGAGAATCCACTGAAAGCTTGAGTCAGTCAAACTTGGTACTCTGTGAGTCTCCAGGCTTCATACTCTTGACACTGCAATTCTCAAAGCTCCACTAGAACACACCTAATGGGAAAAACCCCCAAACTGTACAGAGCTCACACTGACAGATGCAGAGGGGCTAGCTGTTGTTTCTGCACATATGTTGGATTATTGCTTTGTCCATGAAACTTATAAACCTCAATTACCCCTCAGGAGAGATGTCTCTTCTAATCAAATCATCTCTTAAACAGGCTGGACCCATTCCAATCACAGACAGTTTCTGTTCCTTTTGTGGGATGACTAAATTGTTCTTCCAAGTCTTCCAGCTATCCTTTAAACTGAAAACAAGAAAATCTAGCCAAAAGAAAGCTTCCACATTTCACCAAGTCCTAAAATATATTCTCAGACTTAGTCAGAATACAAATGCTAAACATGAAGACTTTGGGGACAACTTTGAATTCTGATTGAATGACTGTGTTTAAATTCTTATTTAATTGAAAAATAAAAATAATATTTTTAAAGTGTGTGAGAGTGCTCCCTTTAATTTTTTTCTTGAAAAGACTTCTCTGTTTACGTGTACAACCACATCCTTTAGACTGCAGCTAAGTGTATAAAAATACCTCAAGAAGCTTACTTTCAGTCTCAAAAAAATAAAAATTACTTCCTTTAACATAAACTGGTTTGTGAAATTAGATGGCTACCAGTGTCACAAAAAGTTTTAGCCAGTTCTCTTTGTAGAAAAAAGCCTTAGGGAGTTCAATTAAGACACTGCAGAGAGTGGGATACATGCACAAGAAATCTACATCTGAGCTTATTACTCCAGGCTCCCTCTACTGCCAATTGAGAAAAATAGGTAGATTGGGACCATAATTAGTCTGTCACTGAAGCTGGTGGCTCAAATGGACTGGATGAATGATGGCTTAAAAGCGCCTATAGCCCTTCATCGTATCTGAAGGCAGCCTGGGGTCACCAGCTCAGAGGAAAATTTCTGTGCTGCAGATAACAAAACCAGATGAGCTGGAGTGCACCCTACATGCAGGAGCGAAGTTAAATGGAAAACTGTTCTGTTCCTTCCTTTTCAAAGCCAAGCTCTGCAGCCAGACACCGTTTCTGCAATGAAATAAAGATGCCTTTTCTGGGGCATGAATGTGGCTGCATTTTTTTGTAGCAGAAGGCAGAGTTTGGTGGCTGTGACGTTCCCTTCAGAATGTGACCGTGTGCTGTGCCTCCTGTTGCTTGATCCAGCAGCTGTGGCACTCATGAATGAGATCCCCAGGCAGCAGAGCCATGTCCCCGTGCTCTGCACAGCCTGACCGTCACCGCCAGTTGCTACTGGTAGCAAATAATGTTTGTCCGCTTGGATCACTATAGCTTTTTTTCCTCATGGGAATGGTATCTGGCACCAGTTGTTTAGAATCAATTGTTTGATAAGAACTTCTGGGTGTTTTTCATCTAAGGCTAGCCATTTCAGTGGGCTGCAAGAAGGTTTAAAGTTTAATTCTCACTTAATGTCATTCTTGTAAATGGAAGATGTGCACATAGCCTCACTTCCTCTGAAAAATATCTGGCTGACCAGAGGAATGAAGAAAGATAGACAGTATAAAAATCAGGAAATGATAAAGGTTCCATCTAAATTTGCTTTACTTTCCCCTTAATTAAGATTCCCTTGCAGGGGAAACTTAAGGTTTAAATTTTGATTAAATAGCATGTTTACAAAGGTGTTAGGGTTTTTTTGTTCTAAAGCAATTAGTAAGAGGAAGGAGTATATTTGCAAGTACTGCTCTTAGAAGAATTTTCTTTGAAATATTATTACACAAGCATAATGTTTTTCTGGAGTTGCCTCAATAGTTTAGTTTCAAAGTTTAGTGAAATGTCTCACATTGACTGCATTTTGAATAAGACCTTTAGAATACAATGTGGCAGCAGTAATTAAAGGTGACGTATAATAGCAAAAAAAGTAGAATATTATTTTCTTCATACCCAGGAAAATTTCTCCAGCTTTACACAGAAAGGAGATTTTCCTGAAGCAGCCAAAGGGTTCCAAAGACACTTCTCACTACATCTTTCATATATTTGAAAGCAGAAGAGACATTTCATCTTTAGCTGCATACAAATAGGCTGGTTCTGCTTTATGCTAAAATGATGTTACATTTCTAGGATCCTCTTTTCAGTCCCATTTACATTGTGAGAGGACTAAAACCATTGAGTAAATAATTTGGGATAGTTTTTATGACCATGTTGATCCACAGATTTTTTTTTAATATTAAGGCTCGATGTATTGTGAGCAAATTCTTCATTTAGCAATTGATACATGATATTAGCAATTCTATGTTGTGTTAGTGGAATGTGGCAAATCGCCTGCTTTGTTTTTTCCTTCTCTTAAACAAAAAGGAGTGAGGAAAAGGACAGGAAGAAGCACTTGAATCTTGAATTTCTGGACTAGAGGTAAAGGACCGAATATGTAGCATATATGAAACTGACAGTTCTTTCCCCATCTGAACTCTCTAGGATAGTACGGCTTTAGATACTTAATAAAATTTCTTGACTGGATGTGGCACCTAAATTTGGTCATCTCTTGTTGTAGCCAGGAAAAATGCATTCACAGTGTAATATGCCCTCTAAGGAACACAGGCTGTTTTTTATCTCAGTCTTTCTGCATTTGGGTATGTTCAAAACTGCAAGGAACATTAACCTCCAGTGTCTGATTTCTTTTCCCACTCATTGAAAATAGAGAATGTATAGAACAATATTCCTTCATTCATATGAAGGTTCCTTCCAACCCCAATTATTCAGTGACTGAATCTGAAGCACACAGATGTTTTAAGAAAAATTTTAAAAAAGGGAAACCCAGAGGAAAGCCAATGTAAATGCATTTCATTGTTCATTTACATTAAAGTAAATACTTTTAAACTTTGTCTTTGGATGTGGCATGTGTTCAGTTTTAGAGTGGAAAAAAAAAGAAAAAAGAGCAACCGCTGAACTCAAAATTAGGGCTAAATCCAGTATTGTATCTGGTAGGAAAAGTAAGACCAGCTGTTATGATAGTACATGTAGATCATTGGCCACATCAGCCTTTCTCCACTGTCACTCTCAAAACAAAAATATCTGCTCTGATAAACTCAGTAGTTTAGTTGTTCATGCAAGGCTGCTTATTCCCCTGATGAAGACCCAAATGCTTCAGGTTTCAGGATAAAACTTTGTTGGATACCAAAGAATGTACCATTAGACACAAGTCTATCAAGCTGGACACCAGCTTCATTCCCCATGTTATTTAAGAAAACAGCATCACAACTGAATTTGTACAGTAACAAACAAATCCTTACATGTGTTCAGAAGACACCTAATTTTTTTAAAAAGACAGAATTTTGAAAGAATGGGTTTGAAAGAGTGGTGGTGCTTTAACTGCTTTTGAGCAACAACTCACTGTTTACAAAACTGGTTTTTCACCAGCCCTCAGTTGCCTCTTGTAGGTTAACAACTTAAAAGACAAGTAAGCTCTTAAAAGGATCTGGATTTTTGGCAATTAAATGAGTTAGAAAATATATGAATATAGTTCAAGGGAATAAAGCAGACTTATGGAGAAGGCAGATTTCAGAGATCTCATGGTATTTAACAATACTGAGGAAATTCCATTCAAAACAGTATAGGTAAAATCACATTCAGTGCTGGTAAACACAAAGAAACCTGAATGAGGAATAAACAGACTTAACTACCTGAATATGATGGTAGTCTTGAAATCACCTGTCACTACTAAGGAAGTGATTTTGGGGCCACTGCTAACAGCTCTCTGAAAATATAATTTTTGTATCTGTGGTGACAAAGAATAAATGGAACAATTAAAATTACTAGGAGAGAAAGAGAGGACAAAGTAAATATTAAATGCTACTGTGTTTCTTATGGACATCTCTGCATCTTGATTCCTATATGGAGTTCTGGTCTCCTGTTTCAAAAGAGATGCAACATAAGTAGAGAAAAAATGTGGAAATTTTGATGAAAGGTGTGGCATGATGCATGGTGAGAGATTAAATTAACTAGAATTTTTAAGGTGGTAAAAGAAAGAACCACAAGTGGGAATATGGTAGAGGTATTATAAAATAATGAGTAGATGAACAAGAAATATTAGTCAGATCATCATAATGTCAGAACAAAGGGATATCAAATTAAATTATCAAACTGCCCACGGCAGGGGGCTGGAACAAGATGATCTTCAAGGTCTCTTTCAACCCAAACCATTCTCCGATTCTATAACTACAGGCATAAAACTGAGCTTACTTAAGCTACAGAACTATGTGTTGCAGGAGGCTGTGGAGACCAGAATTCTAAATGGGATCAAAATGTAATTAGACCTAGAGAAGAAAAGGACTATTAAATGGAAATTACTCCCCTTGGTCTGGGAACTCCCTACACCAGGAGCTGCAGCATGTGAGGGAGCAGAATCAGAGACCTTTCGCTCTGAGCCTGCTGTCTGGCCCACGCACTTGCTGCTACTCATGGTTTTAGAAACCTCCCTGAAGCTAGATGATATTATAGCTGTTTTACAAATTAAGTTTAGCTATGGACACTTTCTTGACAGTATTTTTTTCCCATGGAAAGCACAGAAATCTCAGTTTCCTACTGTTACTGTGGATGCATTAAACCCTGGGCTATAGAGGAGATTCTAAGGGTGTAAGAAGTTGTTTCATTTACTTATTCTTCCATTTCTGTAAAGCTACATAGAAGGTAGAAGTTGCAAACATGCTACTCTCTTTCCGGTTTCAGTACAGGTGTCACTGAATTCAGCGTGTTGCAGTGATTAATACTGGGATTTACTTTACCCATAGGAGCATATGTCATATTTCATTCCTAAATCAAACTCATGAATTCTGCCCCCAGAACCAGCTCCTACTTTTTAGTACTGCTGGACCTTACAACACCCAGAAGTGCTTGGCAAATACAGAACAGAGATTCTTCACTGTGACTCCGAAACACTCAGTTTCAGTGGGTTACAAATAGTACAGGCAGGGTGAGGGACCTGTGACAGATCAGAGGACACAGGGTAAAACCCCAAGCTGAGCAGCACTACTTTTTGTAATAATTGTCCCATGATCCACTTGGGCAGCTCTGATCCTATCTTGTCAAAGCATCTGGGACTAGAGAGGGAAAAAATACAGGAGAACTCTTGAGACCAAAACAGTGAAAGCAGGATGGCACAAAAGAGTCTGAAGAAACATGAAAACAAGTGCGGTCATCAATGAACAAAAAAGGAAGAGTTCTGTTTTCAGCGCAGCCTTGCTGTGAAACAAGCCCTGAAATAGGCCATATTTAGAAAAACAAGAACTGGGTTAAGAACTCTGTTCCAAGTCTGACGGGTTACCTGCTGCGAGAAGGACCTGGCTTTTGAAAGAGACAAATGTAAGAAGATGGAAAAGGAAGTCAGAACTGGACACTATGAGTGGTGCCTGCTTCTGCTATCTTTGCCTCATTTAAAGTTACAGTATACCCAAGTACATAAATGCTCATAGAGAACCTGCACAACCTGATCTGTGTGGATGTCCATGTGTCAGAATATTACCAAGAATAGTGCTTCAATGCAGAAAACCAAATCTTGCATGTAGCTACACAGAGAAACAGTTGCCTCAACACCTCTGTAGAGCAAAACCAGCAGTTATCCCACATCCTTTTCTGTTGCAGGCTCCTGGAGACTGGAAGTCTGACTTTTCTAACCTGGTACACTCTTTAGATGCCTGCTTGTCCTGAACACCCAACACTGTCATCAAGGGAATGGTTAAGCTGATGGGGAAGGATGACAAATTAAGCACTGGGGCCAGTATTCACCACTTGCCATATTAATACGTTTTCAAAAATCATATAGTCCCTACAGACCCTTGGGAACAGGGACAAGGCAAGGATATTTGGATACAAGATCAACAGATTTATATCAATTTGTTCCTTGTTACGCTTGCACTGCGCTCTGAGCAGTGGCAATAGAAGCAGCCAGCGACAGCACTCTTTCACAGCCATTCATAACCTTAGAGGAAAATTTAGATTGCCATTCCAGGAGCACCAGAGCAATCAGTTTGTCTGTATGATCAGTATACTAACCCCAATTTTTGTGATTTCTGCCCATATACTAGAAAATAACACTGAGCTGATGTTACAAGCAGAACTCTAGCCCTCTCGAACTGCTGCTTGCTAACAGAGCAGAAGGAGAAAATGGAAATTCTGCCTGTATTTATAAGGGTGTCAGT
Organism: Origma solitaria; assembly: GCA_013397895.1. NCBI lineage: Eukaryota > Metazoa > Chordata > Aves > Passeriformes > Acanthizidae > Origma > Origma solitaria. The sequence continues at coordinate 1,189,119 of VZRL01012172.1, read as the reverse complement.
GCAATAAACTTGACTGAATGGAATCATTGATTGCCAGAGCTGTATGCAAACATTTGCTACTTCAGTCCACTCAGTTTCTAATTCTGCCACTCAAAAGGCAGAGCTCCACATTTGCCGGCGCAGCAGGGCATGGAGAGGCTCTGCTGGGAGCGCTCGCCTGCAGGCAGCAGTGCTGGCAGCACCGACAGCATGGCAGCTACGAACCACCTGCTCTGGCAGCCAGGCTTCACCAAGTGCCATTGGCATGGAACAGGAACACACAGAGCCAGAAAACAGACCTGCTCAAGGAGTTTGGGCCAATTTATGGATGCATCCATAGGACCTTGTGGGAAGAGAGGAAAGAGAAGAAAGAAAGAGAAGAGAGAGAGAGAGAGAGAGAGAGAGAGAGAGAGAGAGAGAGAGAAAGAAAGAAAGAAAGAGAAAAAGAGAAAAAGAGAAAAAGAGAAAAAGAGAAAAAGAAAGAAAGCTAGTAACAAACAAAACTAGTACAAAAATAAAGCAAAATACTTCATTTAGGCTCAGCTTGACTACTTTTTGGGATCAACCTTGCATGTCTCCTCTAGCCAGGAAGCAGAGAAAAGATGGGGAGATATATTTGCTGAGATCTAGAAGGCAAGTCCAGAACAAGAATATACAACACTAATGGGTGTCTGGGAAAAAGAAACAGACAACAAACTTTCTTTTTTTCCTTTCAGAAAGACTGTCTGACAAACAGTTACATACCATGATTAAAAAAAAAAAAAGAAAAAAAAAAAAGAAAAGAAAAAAAGAAAATGTCGAAATATCCTTGATGCCTTAAGGTTGAACACAAAATTCAAAAAACCCCACATAATAAAACTCTTGGGGAGTATGAGATTAGAGCTCAAGCATTGCTCCCTCTGAATCAAAAGCGAAGACTTAAGCCTTGCTTCCCCACAGTCCAGGTAGATCCTATCTCTGGGGCCAATCTTTAAACTACTGCAGGAAAGATATCACCACTCTGACCCTGGAGGCCTTTTCACAACCACTCCCAATTACCCTGGCCACTCTGCAGAAGGTGGAATTGCCCACAGCAGTGTGCCACACGTGCAGGACATTTCATCCTGTCGCCAAGAGACAGTCAGTCCCACAGAACGTTTTGATTTTCCTGGCTGGAGTATTCAAGCCTTTTGTACACATGGCAAATGCCAGCTTGTAGAATGGAAAGCTAAGAGTGTTTTTCAAAAGCAAGCATGCACCCACCTTGCAAATGTGTCCTATAATTTCCTGTGTAGTTGTAGAGGTTTCATTTGCTGAAAGGCTAAAAGAACCCACCTCTTGCTGCAAATGTGCCATTAGCATAATATGCATTAAAATCTTCTGTGACCGCACTCTGAACTTCCAGCTGTGTATCCACACAGGGATTATGCTGGGTCAGAAAGACAAGGAAGAATTAAAAGTTGCCCAGGTATCAAACAGGACCTGAAAGAAACACAACAAATCAGTTGTAGTTGCACTGTTTTAGAAATCCTTCTCTTCTTTCTCATAGAGAATAGAGATAAGCTGCACTTTTTGTACTTTCTTAATCTCTGTGTTTGGTATTAGGTGCTGTATAGCTGTGACCAATGGCTTTGGGAGGTGGATTCTCTGCTGACCAATAGTTACTAGATTATTAATGGATATATAAAGAAGTTTCTGTAAATAAAGTTTCTCTTTTCGCCACCTTGGGTTCTCCTGCTTGCTCCCTCTGCCAGCTTCTGAGAATCTCACGAATATAATGAAATTTAAAAGCAACAATCAGTTAAAAACTACATATACATTACTCAATCAACAGAAATTAATTCCAGCTAAAGGACCAAACATAACCTTTTTCTTTCTTATCGCAAGTGAAGTGATTTCAACTGGAATGACTCTTAGGGGAAAGTTTAACTGAAGCATGTATTACAAAGCAAAATTTACTATGCTATCCATTGAAGTAACACCCATGAGTGAAAATAAATCATCTTTGGTACTCATTGTGAGTCTTTCTGAAGCATTTCTCAGCTTGTGTAAAGATTTTGCTGAAGTGCTGAGCAACATGTGCCTGAAAGGAACCATTTGCCATGCAATACCCATCAACTTCAATAAGCTCAAATGTAAGAGGAGAATAGTGAAATATTCAGAGCCCAGTCCAAGTGTAAGGGAGACAAGGTTGTTAAGCAGAGGATGGTCAGATGTTGCACAGATATAACATGAGCATACAAATAGGATGGATCTTGGTTACAGCTTTCAGTGTGAGGGTGGAAAGAAATATCCAATCTAGTTTGAACTTTGTAGATTGTTAGGATCAACAAATGAAACAAAATTTGGAAAGCGCACGACGATTTATTGGATGTCGGGGTGTGGTTTGGTGTTAATACCCTGTCACACTGCCAGGATGAGCTTCTTGCTGACAGTAAATGTCTCAGTCTTTATTAATTGAGGCTGTGGTCTTTGTCTGCATACCCAAATCGACTCAGACATCTCAGTACAACTGGCTCAAGGAACACTGAGCCCACAAGGATGTTATGGAACCTTTCAGTATGATCATGTGAAGTGCTGCTGTTCTTTCCTCTGTACCATGCACAATTGCTGCTTTCCTATCCCTTCCTTTGAGAGGAAGGATTTGGGAAGGTGGCCTTGGTGTCTGCCTTTCCCAAGGCCAAAGAGCTGTGTCCTAACTCTTAAGAGAGCACAGTCTTTGTAGTGAACAGAAAGGCAGGAGGGGAACAATTAAAAGTCTTACTTAATTTCCCACCTTCTCAGTGAGCTATGAGAGATTTTATTCATAAACCACACCTTTGAGCAGATAATTTACAACAACTCACAAGTGACGAATGAAGAGGTCCTGTCATCTCTAAACGAGGAAAAAGTGGGCAGGCCTACACTCACATGAATATTGGTGGTCACTACTGCCACGATACTGCTGCTGTCACACATGACAAAGAGCTGTAGGTCCAGTGGGGCTGTCTGGAAGGTGTAAGAAAAGGCAAAGTGCTGTGGGAAAAGGGGATGTGGGAGAGATGAGCCTTGAACACCAGTACCTCTCAGTACAGATTTGCCCATCGCCTAAATGAAGCAAAGCACGACAAATACTCTTAGCTTGAAGACTGAAGGACACTTAGGGGAAAAGCAGAAGGCAATGTTCCTCCACTGTTCTTCCTCACTGGTGCATAGATGCAAGTGTAATATCCTGGACACTAACTCTTCTGCCTGAGGGCTTGAGGAACACACAGCTTATTTCTCCTTTATTCTTAATTTGCTTACCTGATTTCTCCCTTTATCCTTGATTGCTTTTGCCATCTTAGGTTCTGTGACTCTGTCTCAAGAGTTTCTCTTGGTTTGCTGTAGGTTGCTTCCAAACCTAAGTGAATTTTTATACAATCCTTGGTTTACTTCTTCCAAAGTATCTTTTTAGTGTATTGAGACATATTTTGGATCCATTAGGGATTTGATACAATGTGATTTTTATTTGTATATTATTTTGGTGCTTTTGAACACCAATAGAATATTAAAGAAGATGATACATAACTTTTGGTGTCAAGTAAGGCTTGGAGGTGGAATTTTTATGTATCTAAAAGGAGCTGTTGCAGGTGCAAGTGAAGAATTTCTTGAGCAAAAACTATATTATTACTTTAGGTACAGAATATTCTGTATCTCTGTTAAAAGCAACATTGCAATTAAAAATGAGTACTTGCTTTAACATCAGATTACCACATTTTAAATTATTTATTTAAAGGAGGCAACCACCACTACCAACAAAGAGAAGTCATTAAGTGATTGAATTCCTGCCCTCAGCCCTGCTAACCTCGGAGATGTCTTCAACACTACAAATATATTCAATTCATATTCATTTATAAACACTGCTGTGGGTTGCATGAAACACTTTCATTCCATCTAGGGAAAGAACTGCTTGTGATTCAATGTATTTGGTTTTTACATTAATTATTCCTCAGCTCTGGCCGCACTGATGGCTGCTCTAAGCAGGGGGTGTGTGACACCTTGACACCCCTTTTATGCTTCCAGATAATTAGGAGCCAGAACAGTGTCTTTTCTAGATATACATGCATGTACCACTTTGATGTGTGAAAGTAATTTACAGGCTTTTGGATGTTTGTGAGTATTAGTACAGTCATTACAGAAGGATCTTCTTTGTAATAGGAAGTAAAACGCACAGCATTCCTAGGCAGCCTAGGTTCTCTTAGAAATTGCTTCTGTAATGGTTATCTGCAACTTATCCTCACTGCATGAAGATAAGCAGTTTAAACGGTATCCACTGGAGAAACACACAAGATATGATATGAGAAAAAATAAACATGGCTACGGGTATTCTACTTCTCATTGTCTCATTTCTGTGACCATATTATGTGAATTTCAGTTCAGTTACAGAGCTTCAAACGGGAAAAAATGAGATGTATTATTGAGCCAGGGCTGTTTTATTATTTTTAGTAAATGAAATAGTCTTCAACTTGAATTGCCCTGGTTACAGTACTCATTGCTGGTCTGAGAATCTGACACAATGAACAGTGCAGAAAAGCTTTTTGAAATGTCGTTTAAGTCTCGTTCATATCTGCAGAGTTCAAAACATTTAACTAAACCAAGTTTCATCCCACTTCCCTCATTCCCTTGTCACAGTTAAATGTACTGCTCCTCCCTTACAAATACCTGAGTGACTTGAAAGCTGTCCAGTGGGCCATATCCAATAACAGCAGTTTGAAACCCACCAGAGTCTCTGTGTCTAACATTTCCAGCTAGCTGGCTCTTCATGGCTTTCTGCTGCAAGCAGCAACTAAGCCAGGATTCCTGAGCCACAATTCAGAGTCTGTCAGATGCTCCTAAGCACTCTTGGTTGGAAAAGAAGGACTTTCTGCTCTTCCAGCCCTGCTTCTTGCAACTTTTGTCTGCAGCAAAATTCCCTCAGCTGCAGGTCCTCTGCCTTGAGCAGTCAGTCAAACACAGCTCCAGCCAGCCTCAGGGACTTAGCACCCCCAGCCCAGGCACAGCCTCCTTAGAAAGTAAGGAAATAATTTTCATTATTTCTTTGTCATAAACGTAGTATTTATTTTCATATAGATTTCAAACTTACAAGATGTTGAGTTTCTCAGTACCTGGGTCCATGCACCAAAATCCAGACTGCAGTACCACAGGCTTTTCAGCCAGAATGTGTCATTGCTAACAGGCTCTGTATAACAAGCATCTCTACATTCAGAATAATAAACATGATTAAGTTTTCCTTATGCAGAATCATCACCCTTGCCTAATTTCTGCACCTCTCCTCTAATGACACTCTTTTTGACATTCTCACAAAATTCTGGCACAAACTATTTCCCTTTCAAATGACATAGGATTGCAAGAAAAAATCTTCAGTGAGTTGAAGCTGATTTACAGCTTCCCATTCCCTGACTTGTACACAAGGCAGGTATGTCTTGAAATCCATCTTCCTATTAGCAGTGATACTGCAGCTACAGAAACAAGCAAAGTGGCCTCACCACTGTAAGCTCTCAAGCACTCTGTTGTCAATATTGTTTTGTTGCCGAAACCACTGTGTGCTGGTTTTGGCAGATGCAGAGTTAATTTTCCTCCCAGTGTCTGGTATGGGGCTGTGTTTTGGATTTGTGCTGAACACAGAGTCGGTAATGTAGAGATGTTTCTGTTATTGCCGAGCAGGGCTTGCACAGAGCCAAGGTCTTTTCTGCTTTTTGTATTGCCACACTGGCAAGGGAAGTTGGGGATGTATGGAGTTTGGGAGGAGACACAACTGATCAAAGGGATATTCCATGCCATCAGACCAGTAAATACAGTGGGGGGAAGAAGTAGGAAGGGAGAACATTTGGAGTGATTGTGTTTGCTCTCCATACTAACCATTAGAGATGATGGGGCCCTGCTTTCCTGGGGATGGCTGAACACCTTCCTGTCCATAGGAAGCAGTGAATAAATTCCTTGTTTTACTTTACTTGTGTGTGTAGTAGTCAAAAATAAAGAGGAGGCCGACGAGGCAAAGGGTGGTGGGGAGAAATGCTCCTCCCCGAGCTCTCCTTTATTGAGGTAGAGGGGTCATGGTGATCGGGAGGGAGAGCAGGGAAGGAGGGCCACCGCCAAGCAGATGGTGAGGCCGAACGGCCTGGCAGAATGGCTTGGCAAAATGGCACCGACTGCCCGGAGGCAGCCGGTTATATAGGGAAAGGGACAACCAATGAGGGAAGGGGGAAAGGGAGGGGACAAGCAAACCGAACCAATAGTTACATAGTGGGGTGGGTTACAATTCAAATAAACCAATGAGATACATAACTGAACAGAACTTACTGGAAGAGAGGGTGGAGTCAGAGCCCTGGGCACGCCTTTCCCTACAATTCAGGGGCGGACCCAGAGACTCATACCCCAGGGGCCTGCCCAGGCAATTCTCCTCCTCCAGAGGAGGCATCCCCGGCCTGGGGGGCGGAGGCAGCTTGGGGGCCGACCTGCCACATGTGTCCATGGCTTTTGCTTTCCCAATTAAACTGTCTTTGTCTCAACCCATAAGTTCTCCACTTTTCACCCTTCTGATTCTCTCCCCAGTCCTGCTGATGGGGGAGTGAGTGAGCAGCTGTGTGGGGTTTGCTTGCTGGCTGGGGTGGAACCACAGCATATTCTTGAGCTAGAATTGAGCTGCAACACAGAAATCCCCAGTTTTGGCAATGCTGGTTAACCATGTTTGTCTTTCAATTCTTGGGCTTCTATATAATTTCACCTGCCAATTTCATCATTGCCTCCACCTGGGTTCTAACAAATGCTCTGTTATACCCAAGACTAGCCTTTCTGTAATACACAGGCCAGCTTTTAAAACTTAGATGTCTGATGTTTGTCCCAGATCTGTATTTAGGGTCTCATAAAAGTCCTACTAGCTTCACATCAAATAGGTTTACTCTTAAACAGTAAAATTAGATGTAGTCACACTTTAGTTCCTATTCTTTTATCAGAAATATTAAATTTATTTTTATCAAAACTATCAAAACTAATTCACAGTAAAAGTAAAAGAGTAATTTATGGTGATTGGTTCAATCTCTCTCCTGGTACAGCTGTCTTGGTTTGCACACTGTGAGCCTTGGACCCAGTCTACTTGCTTCTTGCCCATTGTGTTTGTCACTGTGGCTGCTGTTCCTCACTTTAGGTAACCAGTGTAAGAGTGTCTTACTCTGCTACAGACCTTCATTAAGTCTTGTGAAGATCTTCTTACAAATTGCTTAAGAGCATTTTGAAAATAAATCCTCCCAGGATGTAGTGTTTGTTACAGCCCAGAAATTGAAAATCATGCTGAATATTATGTCTGCTCTTTAAATGTCAGCATGCTGGAAGGAGTTTGTCATCTCTAGCACCACTCTATGATATTATGCATAGCTTTGATGCTGAAAGTTGTTTTCTTAGAAAAGGCTCTACCATTATATATTTAATCTACCTTGTATCAAACCATACTCTCTATAGATGATCAAAACTTTAAAGGTAAATAATCACCTCAAATATTTGCCAAGAGTGGTTAAATCTGTGATGACTCACTAAGGCATGATAGAAAAAAAGTCCAGTCTTTATGAGGGAAACTGCTTTGGCTTAGATAGGCCACAATAATTTATTCTTCAGCTTAAAGGTGTATTTACATTTCTGTTTGAAAAAACAAGCCAGGTTAGTTCAGAGGAAGAACATACAAGGGACTACCTTCCACTCTATTGGAAAATGCTCTCTAGCCAGCAGAGATAACTCAATTCTTTCCACTTACAAAAATGTCATCTACTTATTATTTCTCCATAAAATTCAGCTCCAAAAGAATGAAAAAGATTTGCAAATACCATTTATAAGTCAAAACCACTGAAGCATCAAATTATACCAGACTCGTAAAAGTAGAAGCCTTTTGTAAGATCAAAAGCTATGCAAATGCGGCTTTGCAGCTCAGGTATATCACATCAGGAGGACCACAAGAATATGGTCTTCAAATTATAAGAAAAAAGTTTAAGTGTATGTACCATTTTCTGTTCTTATTACAATCATGCATATTCATTAAAAGGTTCTCTTTTCAGCTGTCTACAGCAGCAATACAAGAAATCAAAATTATTTTGCCTATCAACATTTATTAAAGATAGTTATAAAGACACAGGACTGACACAGGACTATTTAACCTTTTCAATATCTCCTGTAATCTTTGCTAACTGACATCCTGCCACTACCTCACAGCTCAGAAGCTGAAACCGCAAGTGTTAAGGAATCAATTGAGTTGTGGAAGAGCTTTGAAAAGGCCACTTACAGTACATTCAGCTCCTGCCTTTCACAGCTTGCATGCAGGCTTGAAACCACCTCCCCATGCCAAAGACAGTGTGTGCAAATCCAGAATGGCTCTGCCTACGTTGTGGTTTGGAATCAGACAAAAACTCATTCTGCCCATGGTCTGAGGTGGTAGGACAGGAGCCAGCTCTCATCTGGAAATTGCATGGACAGATTTGCATAGCAGGATGGCGCTGTGTTTGAACTAACTTGGCCCTCTGAGGCACATATGCAACACATAGAACGGAAACGTTTCACTGCACTCTCCGTCTAGCTGAAATATTATTCTCAGGCAGTGCAACCTTATGAAATGTCATCCCCAGGAAATGCCTTGAAAAAGAGAGGGTGGAAGCATAATCAGAATCTCTTCTGTCACCCCCTCCCCTTCACAGAGAGGTTTCCAGCTACTTCATTAATAATACAGACTCTTCAGCAAGGCACCAGATAACACCAGCCATCACTGGACCAGTTCATAGAATATCAAAACTTATTCTGTTTGCTTTAGCATCTCAGCACAGAAGAATATTTCAAAGCAGGGAATACACACTTGAACTCTGACTCCAACCAACAGGCAAGTATGTGGAACAGAGAGAAAACGTGGGAGGAAAAGGTTTGCAATGTTTTTAGGAACGAACAATTCCAGTCAGGATATTTGCAAGGATAATGTTGCCTTTTTCCAAACATGAATTTGAGAAAGCATATTGAGAAAGCAAGTGTTCTCTCTGTTTACAGTATGCAAGTTTTCAGTACTTTTTCATAGGTTTTATCAAAGTAAAGAATGATCACTTACTTCTGAACTTTATATTTACACCAGAGCAGAGATGAGCTCACTAGTCTTGTACGTAGGCTGATTAGAAGAGAGAACACATGAGTCAGAGAATCAAAACCCCAGAGATGGAATTTTAAACAGAAGGATGCCTCTTACTGTATTTTGTCTTTAACACCAGGCCTTCTACATCTCAAAGAGCCTGGCATTTCTTAAGCCAACTGCAGCATTAAAGCAGTCTCACACCAGGCAGCAACTTTTGAGATTGGCTTTTTCATCCTCCTCTGTCAGATTCTGTTTGCTTCTAACTCCTCTCAGCTTCCTGCAGGGAGAATGCGGTGCACAGGAAGGTAGCTGGAGCAGAGGCTGTAAGACCTTTCCTCCATCCAAGATAACAGAATCAGTAGTTATTTCAAAGGTTTTATTTTCACCTGTGGGAGCTGTTTCCTTTGAACATTTCACTTGTTCTGGACAATTTTTTTTAAAAAAAAGAAAGCAAACTCCATTTAGGTGTGAAAATTTTAAATTTTATCTATGCTTTTTATTAACAAATGTTGGCATTCTAGCAGAACAAGTAGAAACATTCACTAATTATTTTATCCCGAGAGAAAAAAGTCCATCTTGTTCCAAATTCCAGTGATAGTGATAGTGTATGATTTTAAAATGTCATCAGAAATCCTTGTAAATGCAGTTCAAACATCATTTGGGGGCAGGGAGGGTAAAAAGCATGCAGAGATTTCCTACTGCATGGATTGATTTCATTCACACACAATCAATTCACCCTCTTTCCTGTCTTAGACCTTAGCCAAAGGCAGCAGATAGAGCTAGTGAACTCTCTTGCTTATTACCATCACTGGAAGCAGGGTTAATATTAGTTTCTGCCAGATATGCTGGGCAAGTAGGGAGAGGAGGAAATATCCCAAGCAGCACAGCCTGCATCTCCACTTAGCATCCCATGGGTTCACTGACCTCAAATAATCTTAAAATCTTACTGTGGTATATTGAGACAAGGGCTGTGTTTTCCTACACATTGTTACAGCGGCAGCAGTTTGTGAAGGCACAAGAGTCCAGCAAATCCCATGCAAGTGCATTTGGCAGTGTTACAAAATCCTGAATGAAACCCTCCAATTTGTGTTCAATTAGCAAGCCTCCTAAAAGCACAGGAGAGAAATTATATTGTATCACACATCACTCTAGTGATGGTGATTGAGCTCAGTTCTGTAACATAATCACATTTAAACTAAATTAGTGAAGAGGGACAAGTGGACTGGACTCAAATACGCTACCATCTCCAGGTCTGACACACAGGCAGGTTTTCAGCTACCACTGGCCAAACCATGACTTTGGAAGCTGAGGAAGACAAAGAAATACTTTGAACTCTTCAGGAAAAATGGCAATGTCGTATAACAGAAAATAGCTGAAACCAGACAAACAGCAAAATAGCCTTTACTCAGTCATTATGATTTCTGGTTAGAAACCTGGGGAAGTTCAGGTCCAGGACCCCGGACTAAAATGTTCTCTGATGCTGATAATGATCTCAGGCATCTCGACATTAACTTTTTATGGTTTGCCTTATAACACAAAGTTAAATAACATTCTAAAGCTAACATGTATGGAGTGCTAGTGTGTTCTCCACAAGGCCTTGACCTCAGGAGATCTGAGTTGATTTTTTTCATGTTTTTAGGTGTCTGATGCACATTGTTGCCTTAATTTCAAAGACCTTGTGTGTCCTATTAGTTCTTCTGTTTCTGGAACCTTCCTTAATGGCAACAGGTGCTTTGAACTTACAGATTCTGTACACTGTCAGATAAAATTTAAGAGCAAAGTAACAGATATCTCTACTACTTCTGCCTTCTTCTTTGACTTTTCTGCCATTTCTAACAATGTGACACAGATTAAGGTGCTGAGGAATACAGCGCTCCCCATGGTTTAAAAATATTTGTGGAATATGAACATGACATGAAGCTTCTCCCATGTTCTGTACTGCACATTATCTGCAGACTTAAGCAAGGAAATCAGTCAAGATGCTTATTAGGATAGGGAAAGTCCTGTATTGAAAGAGACACTATTATTTCAATCTTGCTCTCTACTTCCACTGTTCAAATTCAAATAACTTATCTAATCATTACTTTTTAGAATGGGAAATGAGACAACCTCTTTTTGCACATATGATGTGGAGGATAGGTATTTTTTCCTTTTCTTTTCTTAAAGCTTTCCACTGAGCCAAGAACTCACGTACATTTATAATTAAATATTATTTTTCTTTTAAATCAGATATTAATGATATGTATGATTCATGCTCTGCAAATTCAATATTCCAGGGGGAGGGACTTCTGTTAAAGGGCACAATGAAGTAAGTATCTCGATAGAAGAAGATCTGTCTATTACATGGAAAAAGAAATAGAGAGACAGCCTGAGGAGCTTTTCAGGTAGAGATGAAAGTCACAAGTGTGTGAATTAAAAAGAACAAATCCATTCATCTCTGTCTCTTTACACCTGGGCTGAATGCTAAGAGCCATCTGTCAAAACTGTATGTGAGGCAATAAGAGCATTTTGTTTATCTTTGAATAAATTAACAGCGTCAGACAGGATTTCAGCAGCAGCATGGTATGTTAAGTTGATTCTCTCACAATCCACCCTGGCAGTTGTCCTTTCTGAGAAACCCCAAGAGAGCTTTTGATGGGCATTCTCAGAGGTGGAAGAAGAAAATATACAAGGCATTTGAAAATTGGCCCTTCCCTTTCAGTATTTTCTTTCTGTCACAGTTCTCCCTTCAGAGCAGTCACCTGTTCTGTTTCTTAAGCAAGAACAGACTAACTGGATGTGGTGGGCTGACCCTGGCTGGATGCCAGGCACCCACTAAAGCTGCTCTGCCACTTCCCTCCACAACTGGACAGGGAAGAGAATATATAACAAAGGGTTCATGAGTTGCGTTATTGACAGGACAGATCTCTCACCAGATACTGTCACAGGCAAAACAGACTTGAATTAGAGATATTAATTGATTTTATTACTAACAAAAACAGAGCAGGAAAATGAGAAGTAAAAGAAGACTTTAAAAACTCTTTCCCCTCACCTGTCCTTCCCCAGCTCTACTTCCTCCCTCTCAGCAGCACAGGGAGACAGGCAATGGGGATTAAGGTCAGTTCATGACACGTTGTTTCTGCTACTGCTCTGTGAGAAGAGTCCTTCCCTTGCTCCAGCATGCTGTCCCTCCCAGGGAGATAGTTCTCCATGAACTTCTCCAACATGTGTCCAACCCACAGGCAAGAGTTCTTCACAAACTGCGTCAACATGGGGCACTTTTCCATGGTCCTTCAAGGACAGGCTGCTCCAGCACAGGCCTCCCATGGGGTCACAGCCTCCTCTCAGGCACCCACCTGCCCCGCTGTGGGTCCCCTCCAGGGGCTGCAGGTGGACCTCTGCATCTCCAAGGTCCTCCATGGGCTGCAGGGGCACAGCTGCCCCACCATGGTCTGTGCCATGGGCTGCAGGAGAATCTCAGTTCTGGCACCTGGAGCACCTCCTTCCCCTCCATCTCCACTGACCTTCGTGTCTGCAGGGTTGCTCCTCTCACATGTTCTCACCCTGCTCTTCTCTGCTCGCAGTTACAACTGCACGGTAACTTTTTTCCCTTCTTTAAATCTGTTATCCCAGAGCTGTTTCTGAGGGCCCAGCCTTGGCCAGCAGCATGTCCATCCTGGAGCCAGCTGGCATGGGCTCTGCTGGATATGGAAGAAGCTTCTCACAGCTTCTCAGAGAAACCTTTTAACATCCCCACTACCAAAACCTGGCCACACAAACCCAACACCCTGGAGCTACAAGAAAGTTCTTAGGACTGTACCACTAAGGGATGTGTTATTCTGGGACAAAAAAGTGCCAGATTTGACACATCTGAACATCACTATGGCCAACATAACAGATGGAAAGAGTGTTTCTACATATAAAGCCAAGGGATCTATTACTGGAAAGATCCAAACATGCTCTCAAATGTGGGAATTCTTCAATAGACCAGTCAGGCCTCCAAAGAAGATAAATTAAATACCATTGATGATGGTTGGAAACACAGGAACTGTAGATTTGTTATTACCTATGCTGTAAATGATGTATTAATTTGGGCAAGTTATTTAGCTTTCATTCTTCTCTTGGAGAAAGTAGGAAAAACCATTTCCACATTGTCTGGAATATATTCTACTAGATTATTGTATTTTATCTGATGTATTCCTTAACCTAGATGTTTGGCATCTCTTCAATCAGTGACACAAAATGACAATGAACTCTAAATAATCTTGTAATCTAAAAATAAGGAATTCCTGTGTATTAAAAGAACACTTTCCAAAGTTGCAGAATGGACCCAGGACTAATAGAAGACTGGAAAACTGTAATAAGAGAGTTTTGCGTGGAAAAAGATGGAGGAAATCACTTGGAGAAAGAGCTGGAGAGGAAAAAGTGCCAAATGAAAAGTTTGATATCCATTCCCCTGGAAGCATGACCTTATAATTACAGCACAGATCTCAAATGAGCCAAGCTGAGTTCCCACCTCTTCCACAGACTCCTGGCACAGCCTTGACTAATTAAACAAATCCCTTTGTACCAAAGAATAGGCAAGCATAAGAGTAGCCCACCCTACGGCCTAGTCATGTGTAGTTAGGCTGTTAAAATGAGTTGTTTCTTATAAAGTACGATTTGTTCTCTTTTAAGCTTTTGTTCAGGGCACTTGGCACAGTTGGTGTAAAGACTTCAAGTTTTACAAGTGAAAAACAAGGTGGAGAAGGACTTTATTGTGCCTTGTTATTATTCAAGTCTCTTGCTGGAGTGAGAGTAGGAGCTTTTATTCTAAGGGCAGATTTTGCAGAATGACATGAAATTCTCAGAAAGATTGGCTTTGCCATCTCAGCAATGCAAATGAAATGCAGAGGATTTGTACATGAAGTGGTAGGAGCAGCAATGCTGCTGGACCCTCCATGGAGAAGTCGCACAGACTGAGAGCATCCTGGCACCCTTGACACATTATCTGCTGTGTGATTCTGATTATTTTTAGCAATCCCCTTGTGGGAGGGTGGAGAATAAATTGTTGTTTGGCAGCTTATGACAGGAATTTCAGTATACAACATTATCATAAACTAAGGAGCATGGATATTGAGCACAGAGGGAAAGAAAAATAAAGTATCTTGCCTCATGCTCAGTGATGAAATTTCCCCAGAGTGAGCTGTAAGTAGAATAAATCTGAGTCTGCTAACACAACCTCAAATTTTTTTTTTCAGACTGAATCAATTAGGCTGACCCTATCTGGGGTCCTCACACAAATTAAGAATAGCTTCTATTTGTCGGACCCCCACACAAATCTAGTAGTGCCATTTGCACTGTCATTCTGCCTTTCTCCTTTACAGAATATGTAGCTTTTGTAGCCTCTGGCTACAGGTAATACATTCTCTTCTGCTCTCTACTCAGTAGAAAAAAAAAAAAAAAGAGTACAAAACTATGTGTGTTTGTGTACATACCTATGTACCTATTTATGCATCTTGGCAGTAAAAACTCATGCAATTAACCCCTTGTACTAGAGAAAGTATTTAATGGTGCTCTGTTTTCTACAGTCAATGAATACACAACCATTTTATTGGTAGCTTACAACAGGCACATTTTTCTTTGGTCCTGCATGTGTAACCACAGAAAAATACTTGATTTGTTATTTATTGCTTTACTGATCATGTCATTTGCCTTCTTACCACATGACTCACCTCCATTGTATTCTCTTGAATATTCCAGGTCTAAGCACTTTCATCTGAGGAGCCTTAAAGAGACTGATCTGCCAAAGCTAAAATTTTAATTTCTGAATTTGAAATTTAAATTTAATTCTATGCAGTTTCCTCTGCATTTAGCACTTCCAATTACTCGGAATTTTGTCAGCCTGGAGACCAGGAAAGAGAAATTCTCCCCTGAAGTATACACCAATAGTCTTGCCACACATGAAGGCTCAGAATCCACTGTTTTCTCCATCTGTCAGACTAGATGGACAGTTTACATTGCTGAGCACAGGAAATCCCACACTCCTATCCCTCTAGTGAGTCCTGGAACTTAAAGCAATTAATTATACACAAGAATGTATGTTATATTTTTAAAAGAAGGTTTATTTTTTTTCCTCCTTACTTTTTTTGTACTACTCAAATTCTTTTCCATGGCTTCATGGCAGGAGTAAGACCCACGGTCAGAAAAAAGCTTACAACATACTTAGGAAGGGGTGCTAAAGTATCTATAGGTCACCTTCATCTCTATGTCACCTCTCAGTCCTGAACTGGCCCAGGAGATGAGAGGTCTGTGGTGATGCTTAGAAAACCCCATATAAATTGCAACAGCTGTCTCTGGCTTTAGAGTTACGGAGTTCCCTCACAATAACACGTACTGCATTGTGGCTCCTAATATATTCTAGCTTCTTTGTCAACAAGAAACTCAGCTGCAATGCTCAAGATTTTTTCATCTTTCTGGTGTCATTCTGGCCACAGTGGTTGTCACAGAGAGGCTGAAACAGCACGTTTCTGCATGAACAAGATGTTGCCACACTTTCATTAGTGATGTCATTACATACTCAACACAGGCAAGTAAATGCATTGCTCCAAAGGGATTTTAAAGCAATCAGGTTGTTTCAAATGAGACCTTGGCCCATAATAGATAAGATTAGACAGCTGACGGATTTTAGAAGAGAGAATAAATTGCACAAGCTGTCTCTTTGTGGTCTTTCCAGATATTTCTAGAGTGGCTTTTCCAATGGGACAAATACATGAGAAGTATGTATGGCAAGGTAATGGTTAAGCACTGTTTTCCTTAGTTGGCTCTTCCAGCTGGAAGTGTTTTGATAAATATTCATAGCAGATCATAGTCTTTTCCCTGTTCTACATGTATTCACACCTGCCTGGGTAAAGAACAGTGCTGATTATCATAAAGCCCAAATAATCCCCCTAGAGATCAGACACTATAGGAGATTTAATATTTACACAGGTATCAGTATTGTAGAAGGAACATGTATAAAGACAGAATAACTTCGGATTTTAGGAGACACAGATTTTTAAGGAGCTATACTGAAGATTAAACTTGTTTATTCTGAAGTTACTTTAGAGTTTGGCTGTAGACCTCTGTAAAGAAAAACTAAAACTGATTTATTCTAACATAGATATGAGGTCACAATCCCTTTAAGCATTTCTTTATACTTGTTTTTTAGTGCAGTGGAAAATATGGGGGGGTTTGTTCTCTGACCTGGACATATGGCATTGTCATCTAATGTTCAAAACCAGCAGTACTTAACGCATATTTCAGATTCTGCTGGGTTTTTATCAGGGCAATATATAGCTCACACCACTGAAACTTCAACATGGACAGAATGAACACAACCATTACAGCTGACAGGAATCTTACTATGTCAGCCTTCTTCCTACTCAGCTCTCCATTCCTTCTTGCGCAGCTGTTACTCTATTCAGAAGAAAACACTTTGATCCAAAACATCTGTGGTTTCCCAAAAGCTGTTAAAAGTCACAAACTTAATTATAAGGTATTTGGAGGGTGAATAAGGAGGTTAAGGTGGTTTATGTGATAAGCTCAATAAAAATACTTGTAAGACCAGCTTAATGCAATTCTACAAGTTACTTTATGCCAAAGGAGTAATGTAAACGCGAGGTATGCCTTGAACCCCTCATCCATCCAGCCATTGATATTCCAAGAAGATGATGTTCCTGCAAAAATCCATGTGAATATGGAAAGCTTTTTAGTTCAGGATTTTTTGTTGTTGTTTTTATTAATGGAGTTTTGTTTCTATTACTGTTCACCCAGTCTCTTTTCATATGCAGAAACAAGTGTATTTGCATATGCAATAGAGGATTTGGCATGGATTGGAGTTTTTTCCCCTATTATTGATAAGCCACAGGTTTTTAAAAGATACTTCTATGCAAGAAAGGAAAAGAAGTAGTGCCAGTGAGGTGACCAGTTACTTCATAGAGAATTCAGACAGAAAAAATTTTAAATAATCCATAACATAAAATGGGTTTGCTGTTTGGCAAATGCTTGCAAGTAATGATTGTTTCTATAAAAATCTGGATCTGCTTATGAACAGGAAGGAAAAGGGCTACATTCATTCAGATAATTCACAGTAGTACTTTGACAGAGATAATAGAAAGTGTCATTACCCTTGAAAGAAACTACAATAGATATGGTACTTTCTTGAGGATATAAACTGTTATTGCATTGTTCATAAACTCCAGGAGCATTACAATTTTAACAGATCAAAAAGTTAAACAAATCTGTCATAAATATCTTCTGCGCCCAGAGGTAGGTCAGAAGTACATAGAAAAACAAAGCAAGCCAATCCAATTTTATAAGATTAACAAATCTCCATTAATGACAAAAAACGTACATAGATAAATTGAAAAAACAGATGAAGTCTGAATTGGTAAAGACCCTAAGACCTGTTTTTTTCTGCAGTTTACAAAAAAAAAAAAAACTAGATAAAATTTTAAAATATTGTTTGACCCAGTAAATTCTTCATTTTTAACACTGTTGTTTTTTTCTGTTCTCAGAAAACAATTTTTATTTATTTAGATCAGTTAAAATTGCCTAATCACTTGGAGTTGTGGTTAATCTATAATCAATACCTTATTCCATTCATACACTCTTCTTCAAGGACACATGTGCAAATAAAAATGTGCTTAGACCAAAAACAACTGACGCTTTCCAGGGTAAGTATTGCCACCATAACAGCAAAAAAATGAACCCTCAGACCTTCTCTATCCAGCAGAAAAAATTCTGGCATTGAGAAGAGAAGGCTTTGGCATGACCTAATTGTGGCCTTCCAGTACCTGAAGGGAGCCGACAAGAAAGATGAAAAGAAACTTTTTACAAGGTCATACAGTGAGAGAACAGAGGGGAAGGGCTTCAAATGCAGAGTAGGTTTAGATTAGATATTAGGAAGGAATTCTTTACTGTGAGGATGGTGAGGCACTGGCACAGGTTGCCTAGAGAAGTTGTGGATGCTCCATTCCTGGGAGTGTTCAAGGCGAGGTTGGATGGGGCTTTGAGCAACCTATCCAGCAAAAGGTGCCCCAAGGCAGGGGTGGTGGAATGAGATGATCTTTAAGGTCCCTTCCAACCCAAGCAATTCTATAATATTATGATTCTATTAAAGTAATTTTCCCTTCATAAGTGCATATATTATAGTGTCTGTTGATTTTGTACTTAGAGTTCTACCATTGTTCTGAATGAGATATTCCATCACTTACGCATGCTAGTAACAATTTGTGAGATGTATTAGATAAAGGAAAAAACAACGCTGATAGTTTGTTTTTTTAAATAAGATTTGAAATGAAATAGGGAATGAAAACTATCTAATTATTGATCATCTTACCTGCAGCAGGTTTTCATGCAGAAGAAATGTGCATAATTTGGATGGAGCTGTTCCCCTGCCTTACGAAAATTTTTCATTTGGAATGCACTTTCCAGTTAAATGGAGCTAACACTCAAGAGGTTTAAATATAAAATTAAATCTATGCATTTATCAATATCTTAATTTTTAATATAAATTTTTTTAAGCTTCTTGGCTTTTACCTTTCTTTATATTGTATTCTCAGTGCATTAGTGCACGCACTTCTGAGAACCATAAAGGCTCTCTTGCAAGCCTCAGATCACTTGGAACATTCCTCATTAAGCCTCAAAGAATAATAATCTAATTCTTATACATTGCTTGATGATAGTATCAGAAGAATAGGTGAAACCCCTCCTTATGACTGAGCTGAATATAGATAGTGTCTTCTTGTTATGCAGATAGTACAAATTCTTAACTGACCCAAAAATCTAGATAGTTTGTCATAGAACTTCAGTCACCTAAATTATCAACTTTACACACTCTCTGAATTTAAAAAAAAAAAAAAAAAAGTTAATTTTTAGGAGATGTGAGTGAGATGAACAACCTTAATCCAAAAGCAAAATTAAATTTGGTATTCAACTGTCAAATGAAACCACTCTAATTTAATGAATGCTTGTTGAAAAGACCTAGCTCACAAAAATATTCATGAATATCATGGATTTTTATTTCACCTTGTTGATGAGTGGCTCAGTATACGCAAATTACTTCATTATGTTCTATTGCCTTGAAATTTTCTGGAAGTAACCGTTTTGTAAGCACCATAAATGCTCATAATTTCTTATAAGGAGGTGAAAGCTCAGAGAAAACGATGAAGCTCATCCTCCCTTATGCTCACAAATCCAAGAACTCATCTCTGTAGAATATGAGACGAAAAGAAAAGCCCTCTTGGCCTCAGCCACTCTGAGTGTGACTGCTTGGGTACTCCAAAGAATGAAGAGTACTGGGGAAAAAAACACTGCAGGAACAGCATGGGGCAAAGGAGCATTAATTCAATTTTGTGTTTATTTCAGAGTTTATTGTCAGTGTGAGGTGGAACCAGGAGATTCTCTTAACAGACCCGTCTGTTGTGACTGTCTCAGAAAAAGTAACTATATAATACAGATAATTCTTTTAAAATACATTTTTGAAGGGATTGAAATGCTGCTTGTTGTTATATTTCAGTATTAGTCTTCCATTTGAGTTTGTACAGAAACATCAGAAAGATGTGAAACTTCCAAGAGAGAGCTGGAACGTTGAATTTTAAAAAGAGTTAAAAGTTCTCCTTATACAGAATCTGCAAAAAATGTGCTAAATATGGGATTTCCTTTGTCTTCGCACACATTTGTGTTCAACTAATTTCCCCAAGTCTTTTAAAAAGACAGTCTTGCATTCTCCAAATGCATCAGCCCATCTCCAAGGTACAGCAAGAAAATGAGAGAACTTCACTTCAGTGCACAGCACCCTTCGCTGCTTGGCTCTCCAGATTAAGAACTACAGATAAGTGTTTATCTGCTTTGTAGCAGCAGTCAGAAAGCTGATTTGCTTCAAGAATGTAGTACAGCAAAGTACGTACCTGAGGAACTAGCAATATTTGCAATTTGTTCCCTAAAATGAACTATCAAAAACAGTAAAAAAAGAGAAAGGTTTTTTTTAAGTATCAGATGTCATCCACAACCAACTTGTGGGTATTTTGAGTAATTCCGGTGCAGCAGATCTATCCCTTTTTGAAGTATTATACACAGGGTCATATTTTCCTTGTCTTTCAACTTCATTGCTGCCTCATTGTTGCAAATTCCACATAACACCTATTTCCTGTCTCCCTAAACATTGTTCTGTTTCACATTTTTCGTCTCTCAGCCTCATGAGTTTTTTGGCAGGGGGATCTAGTGGATGCTTTTTACTCATCTTTCTGGCTCCTTGTACTCACCCTGCCCTACCACATCAGGTGTCATGAGGCCATTCATTCTCACCACCTTCAAAGACTCCACAAAATAAACAGCAGCTTTCTGTAAACTAACACTTTCAAATTACTTCTATTCACACTTTTCAGCATATTCTGCATTGCTAAAGATTTCAGGACAGATCTCATTGGATTGCCTACCTGAACAAGTTACCTGTTTTCTTCCTACATCTCCCCTCACAGCAAGATAACACCAGTAAAAATAACCACCCAAAAGAAGTTTCTCTCCAAAAGCAAGCCCAGTGCAATTTCACATGGGTTTGCCACAAAACAGATGCTTAGGAGGAAAGCAAAAGAAATGTTTTCTGAGTGCATCAAAACTAACTGAAGTATATACAGTACTCACAAGGTAACTATGTATTAGTGTATTTTACATGGACAGGCAGAAAAAGTTATAAAAGCAAGAACCTGGGCAAAAAATACACATAACTGTAGTTTCCCTTTAGGTGTGTAAACCATCTTTCCAAATAGACCTCTTGATTTGTCCACTTTCCATTGACAGGTTTCAAGTGAAATCCACGTAATGCCTACTCCTCCTAAGGTTGAACTATAAAGGAAAATCAAACAAAAATGATTCTTAATTTCTGAACTTCGAAAAAATGCATAGTATATAATACAAATGTGTTGTACACCAAATGTAAACTGTGAGGAGCACTAGACAGCAAACAGGCTGCATTCATGCTGTGGACACTGCTCAAAGCATCTACAAAGCATGGAGTGTGCATCTTGGAGAACTGCATCACAACAGTATCTCTTTTCAAATTCCCACATCCTTGCTCTGGACAGTCCCATTTCTGCTAAANAAAAAAAAAAAAAAGTTGAAAAAGCAAAAATAAACTGCATAAATGGGGTCTGTTTCAGGTATTCCAGATGCTCTAGGTGCTGCAACTAAACTTTTGTAAGAGAAATAGGGCAGTCATGAGACACATCACCACTGGGAGGGCACAGAACAGTCCAATGTCACATCATGCTGCTTTCTCTTGACCTTCAGGCTCTCAGATGCAAAGAACAGGCTACCAGTTCCTCTTTCAGCAAAGTTCATCGTTACATCTTGCAGCAGTTCGGTTTGTAGACTTATATGGAGCAAATACTTTATAGTGTACATGGGCATAAAAAGTAATATGAAAAAAGTTATATTTAATTAGATTTTGGGCCTAAGTGACCTTTAGGTTAATTAGGATAATTTTATTGTTCTCTACTTTTGTCATCAATGGTAGAAAAGTTGTTAATAGAAAACAATTTCGGTATGGTGAAAGGTGGTTCAATGGATCCAAAACCTACTTTATTCTTAGATTCCCTGAAATAAAAATTAGGCAAATATAGTACTTGACCTTCCTGTTTGTCACTGTAAACTAAATCTTGAGCTCCAGTCAAAAAGAGAGAACAAGAATGAACCCCAGCACTTTCAGTGTTTTGAGCCCATGCCACATTAGTGGACACACTCAATCAGAAACCCAATCTGAGGCCAGAAGTACAGCATGCAACATACTGTTTCATGGACCCCACAAGAACTTAAAGAAATAATACAAAAGAAACCAGCAGCAATGTTTTAGTAAGTCCTGCTTGGCTTTAGAGTGAAAGAAAATTTAGTTGGTAGGATTGAAAGATCACATCTGGGCAATGGCTGTCTCCAAGCCAGGGCAGCTATAAAAGGTTGATACTTCAGGAAAGAAAATCAGAGTGACAGGCCTTGAACTGAATACATTGACAGTTTAAGAAAATGTTCTCTTGGACAGTAAAGCTCATATTCACTGAGCAATAAGCAAGCAGAGAACAGACCTGACCTGGGACCTGTGAAACAACCTGTAAGAACGGTGATTAGCAAATGTGACTTAGCATCAAAGAGGTGCTGCCAAATGATCCAGGGCCAGCATGAGTAATGTACTGTGCCAGAGGGAGTGACCCAAATATTTTTTTTAAAATCCTCTATTAAGTGTTGAAAAATTAGAAAATAGCTGAATTTTAAGACTTTGAATAAAATAGTAGTGGATGATTTTCAGACTCTGTCTTTGGAGTCACGGATATTAATTACTGCTCTCAGCACTGCAAAGTTCTTTGATTGTAATAGAAATTAATATTCACATACTGTCAACTCACCTAATAAAATATGAGAGAAAAGAAAGTCTTCTGTGAAGTGATTTTATGTGGGGTAGTTAAAAAGAATGGGACAAAAAGTCACCACTGATAACACCAACAGATGCCAGGATTCATCTTTCATAGCTTGAGATGTCAATAAATTAGGTCTCTGAATCTGAACTGAGCACCTTCAGCTTGCATTATAATCAGTGGCAGGGGGAAATACGAGCAACTGCCCAAGTACAATTCATCTAAACAGTCTCACATATCTGCCTCAGGCATTGTCACAAATGAATGTTTTAAGTCACCCAAAAAATGAGAGCCTTACATCCTACAGCTACATGAAGGAAAATTCTGGACTTTTCATTGTAATTAATGTATCAATGCTAAGCAAAAATCTCAACTTTGTGAATAAATCTCATGTAATTCCATTTTCTTTTAATAATTGCTTACCTGATAGTTATGGGCTTAAAGGCTCATGATAAATGAAGAATCAGGAAAACTTGTCTCAGGAAAGTATCTCTTTTACAATAATTATTGTGAAGGTAATGTAATAGCAATAACAGTAGTTCTGAAAAATTAAAATAATACCACAGTGGCCACTAGACAACTCACAAAAAGTATGAGCAGTTTGGAAGAGAGATGCTGAAAATATGTTTAACTTTACTGTACAGTATTTATTAATATTAAATTAGACTGACAGTTAGATAAGGAAAGAAATAAAATGTTTCCTCAAAATTAGCATCTTAGTCTTTCTGCTTTGGTTTCCCTAGCCACACATTTTTTTATCAAATATTGATAAAACTAAGGATGTGCTTTATATGACAGATATAAAAGATGCTATAAATTCCATAGCAAATTGGTGTTTTCCCACCAAGAGTGAAAGAAAAATATATTTCCGCTGGGAAGTGGTTTATGAATAGTTCAGACCTTGGGTTAGGCAGGAATCTATCATAAACTCCTACCTTCTTATATCTCAGTGGGCACAAGTACTATTTACTTTCCCTGTAATTTTAAAAATTACTAAAAAGTTTGAAAGCTCGTACTGTTTTTTCAGTCTATAAACTCTACACTATAATCAGTGCATCATTTCAATAATACCCAGTCATAAACCTACTTATACACAACATCTCGATTTTATAGTTTTAGGATGCTGGAAGCTTGAAAGTTTGCTGGAATCCTCTACTGTGATGTGCATTAGATGTGAAATACAAATTACTAAAATTTTTATATTATGGTCTGGTTTTCAGAAATTCAAAAGGTATTTAATCCCTTTGGTACTTCCTTGATAACTACTTGTAGCTGTATATTATACATTCTGAAGTTAAAATACTTCACCCCACTCCTATATGATTTTTTTTTTTCATTTCTGCTACTGTTATTACCTGAGGCAGAGACATATACATGAGAAAGACTTGTCACCAGCAGGTTCCACACTTCATTCCTTTCCATACAAATATGTACACACAGATACCTTTGAGGGCTTAGTCGCCAACATCTAATGCACATGCACATATCAGTGCTCACCCTGAAAAATCAGCCTTGCTGAATTTCATTTGCACAGGAGGACAGGACTTGAGGCAACCCAGAGACTGACTACATTTCTTCTACAGAAGAGATATATTTGCATATTTGGGAGTTGCTCTTACTCAACATGTTTGAATATAGTTCAGACCTTCCCAGTTGCCATTCTTGGTCAAAATCAGGAGTCAATACTGTAAAAAAACAATGTGTTAGACTGAAAATTATCTTTTTTATTCATGTCCCTGCAGTTTTTATCATTCCAGAATATAAACTAAGTCTTTTTAAAACATTATTTTAGAACAAATCAGTCATATGACTTAGGCATGTATAAAATTAGTGATCACAGTCCACAACTTAATTTGTTCCCCAAAGCCACCTTTTGAAGAACAGATATTAATGAGGTGAAGAGAGAGAAATAAAAATGAAGGAGATGGGGTGGTAGAGCAAAAGCTCTCCACAATGGACTTTGTAAAAGTCATACACTGCTCTGTTTATTTATATCATAATCTTACATTTAGGCCTATTTAATGCTGTCTTATGGTTGATAGTTTCCTTTTATAAAACTTCAGCCTATTGGATATGCATACCACCTCCCCACATTAGTTGCTTATGTTCAGAAACCAAAAACCTCTGATTGTTGCATTTTCATATTTGGAAAGATATTTTCAACTAAGCAACAAGAGGTATTTCCCATGTTAATGATATGCTCACAGCTCAGTCTCCGTGTTTCCAGAGCTTCCCATTGAAACTGAGATATTTGTGTGGAAAGTTTTAATTGCTCCATGTTGCAATATGCCCTTTTGTGTTTGTGGATGAAGACTTACCAGAGTGCAGGAAGACATTTCTATTTCTGTTTCCTTGTACATGGCACCTAAGAGATCTGGCACAATTAACAACCCACAGGCTTCTGGAAAGTTGCCTGCTTCACTCCTAGCTTATTTCAGCCAGGAGTGCAATTGGAAGAGGCTGGTCCCAAATAATTTCTCCCTTTCATCTTCTGCTGCATGCATGTGCCAAGTGATAGCACATCTATTTTGCACTTCAAATCCAGTGTACTCACACCTTTACAGCCACTTCTGGTGTTTCACACCTCATACATGCACCTGGGGAGCGTGTAAGGGAGAATTTGAATTTATACATTTCACATATATGTTTTACTTACTGTGTACCCATCCAGGGATTTCCAAAGACCTTGGGGCTTTTATAAGAATTAACCAAGAATTTCTGGGGTTTCGTCACTTCTGTGTGAGTCAGCACATGTAGGGAATCACAGTCATTATAATAAAAAGGATTTTTTTATTCTGTCTTCCTAAAGGATGAAATTTCCAGGGACTGTTGGGACAGCAGTCAGGCCTTTACCTTGCGCTGGTTTCTGGCGCAGGGATGGCCTGCTAAATGTGTTCACTGGAAATCAAATGATATTGAGTTGTGTTTCAGGGTTATTTGAAAGTTGAATACTTTCCTGAAGAATTGTTTCTGCAGTGATTGCCAATTTTCTGCTTGAGAGGTTTATGATCAAATAGTTTCTGGCAGGAGCTTTTTGTTGAGTTCTTTCAACTGCTGGTTTTCCGAGGACACTTGCTAGTGAATGTTCAAAATTCTTCTGCTGTTTCTATTAACATTTAGAGAACAAATTTCAGCACCTGCTAGAAGATGTGAAGCACTGATAACACATAGATGGAGAGGATATGGGATCAGCTGTGGCAGGAAATAATAAACAGAGTACTTTAACTGCACAGCAGAAGATAAAGATACAAGTCCAATGACAGACGCTAAATAATCTAACATTTAAAAGAAAAGGCTTGATATTTATTCTAAATTAACTTCAGAAGAGGCCCAACTGGCTAGTAGGGCACATCTGCCCCAAGTATCCTTCCAGGGTGAGTTCTTTTCCAATGCAATTTTCAAATCATACATGCTGAGGTTACTTTTGTACATCTGAGCATAGCTGTAATAAAAGCAAATCTAAATTATAATATTTATGTTGAGATGCAGTTGTGAAATCCAGGACAACTAAAAATCCACAGTTAAATTAACAAAACTGGTACATAGCAGGCATAAAATAACTTGCATGAGCTGGGGGAGTCAACGTGAGTGAGACACACTGAATAACCTGGCAATTGCATGGGCCAAAATTACAATAATAATAACTATTTGATTCCTCTGCTACGTGCAGCAGAAGGTTGAGTAAATGAGTCACACTTAAATTAATACCAGACATAAAAACAAGCCATTAAGGGGCCATTCCTATATCATTTGGATTTACAAGTAAAGCTGTTTTAAAATACACACACACACACTTAGAAAATTAAGACTCACAGTGGAGACTTGAGATAAGCTGAAAAAGGTAGTAGTTACCATTATTCTCTTGAGATAATCCCAGCAGCTGAGAAAGTGGGATGGCCATTACAGGAAGCAAGAAACTTTATTCATTGTAGAATCTTCCTTTTGTCATTTGTTTTAAATTGGTTTTGGTGTTCTTCCTAATTGAATGTAATGCTTGTGAGAGTTGGGCTGACAAGTTAGGAAAATGAAGTCCAATATGCTCATTCCTGAAACCAGCAGAGTAAAAGCAGAAACTGTATAACCTTGCCCAGTTAAATATGCTCTCTGTGTTGTGAGCTGGGGAAGAAACCAGTAATGTAAATCCTAAAATGTTCATAATTCTTCTGGTGCAAATAGCTTGTTCCAGCAACTGCATTAAAACCATGTGTTTACTGGGTAAATATAGGTCTTATTCACTTTCAGAATCAATTATGTCTAACCTAGAGATCTATCAGTAAATCATTGACTATTACTGTAATTATCAGCCTTATCTCTATTATTATCATCTGTCCCTTCAGAGCCAACAGACTACTTTGTGATAGGCTATGTACTGCCTGCATTTAGGGAGAGAGCATATGGGCTCCAGTAAAACACAGACCCCACTCTCGGATGGACTAAGGCCACAGTTCAGGAATCCTGTATGCAGAAAACCCATTATGCACCAGGGAAAGCCCTTTCTCAAACAGTTATGATTTCCTTTCAAGAGCAAGATAGGCAACAGCTGAAGCAGGATCATTTTAAGAACACCCAAAGCATAAAAAAATGAAGTGACTTGTCAGCACCTGCCTAAGTTTGCAATTTAGTGCAACCTTTTTTTGGAGTTTCTCAAACAGGCCTTTGTCATATTTACTTTGTGTGGGTTATTCTCTCTTTTCCTTTCTGCCCATGTGCAAATCTTTATTTCGTGTACTCTATTCCACCTAACATGGCAGCACCTGACTCATCATGGGGAGCATCAGGTAGAGTTGTATGACACAGATTAACTCCCTCTCTGTATTACAGTCTCTAGTGGCAAGGCTTCCTCTACAAGCAGTCTCCTTGGACAGAAGAACCTCAGTTTCTTTATTTCTTTCTCATCTTTCTTCTATATATTATTTCTTCGTTCCTTTTTCAGTGCATATTTTCATCTTTTCCATGCCAATATTGCTATGGAAAGCAGAAAAAAATTCACAACCATTTACTGCTTCTTATTCCTGCTTTGTAGTTGTTTAAATAGTTTCTCTACCCATACTACTGAGAGATCTATTTTAATTTTCTTGTAGCCATCACTTACTGAAAGTATTCAGTTTCAGTTTTGTGGCTTCTTACAGGAATCTGTAGCTAGTGCTTGTAATACAATTTCCACATCTTTGAGCAACTTTGCTTTGTTCAGAGATAATATTGATAATTTCTTCAATAATCCTAAAGTGAGAGATAATTCACCTTACTTCACTGCACACTTTTACAATATTTGGTATTTACTGTTTCTAACTCTCTTCCAAATTTTTGGCTTAGCCAAACTGGATAAAGACAACTACAGAGTCATGGAATCACACAGAATCACAGAATAAATTAGGTTAGAAAAGAGCTCTGGGATCATCAAGTCCAACCTATGACTGAACACCACCATGTCAACTTATTAATCATTAGCTAATTAATGAGTTGATATAATAAAACATTTGTATTGTATGTTTTTTATGCACTGTTATTTCCACATCTAAATCAGAGGAAGGATGACTTATAGATGCTAAGAGATAATTAGTGACAGGGCAAAGATGGCAGGAGGAACACTTAGCATTTCCAATAGGAGAGCAAACTTTGTCTTCCAAATAAAGTCTGAGGCAGTATTTCAATTAATTCTCCTCAATAGCAAAAAATCTTAATTCAAAATAAGCCAAACAAGAAAATACAAGATCCCAGATGAATATACTTATTATTTTCTGCAACATTTTCAACAAAGCTATCAAGGTTAATGGTAGCATTATTAGGAAAATGCAAATGAAACACAATCCCTGGAGCAATTTCTATCCAGTCAGCAAGAGGGAATGCAAACTGGTCTCTGAATATTAACAAATTGTCAGATGGGAGTAATGGTGAGGGAAATCCAGGATTGCAGTTTTGTGGTTAAGACAGTATACCAAGATAGCCTGCATTTTCTTCTCTGGTTCCCTTTTATAGTCCTACGCCTCTAATAAATGAGCAAGTCAAAGATCAGCCCCTGATAATTGGAATGTAGACACTTGCAGGTCTGACTGCTGCAGAGAGTCAGTAATTCTAAATTACTGCTTTCAAACTTGATGTTGGGAGCCATGGTTACAGCACCATGTATGAATCATAGAGGTTCAGAGGAGAGCACCTGTGAAGTCTGTTTTAATTCACGTATGGGGGGGGAATGAGGATACACCGCACTGCATATTTGCTCATAATTAAATTGGTATTATACCACCAGCCATGTGAACAAGAAAAATAAGCTTTTCAATGGCAATGATCTTCTAATAAAACAAATCAGATATGCATTCAGTTCTCCTGGGAAGATGAAGATGGGTGCCTTAGTTACAATGTTAGCCCTCTGGCATGGTATAAAAAAGTATTTTAGTTTTGTACATAATAGAAGTATTCGCAGTTTTGATCTTAAGGACTGGGACAGGGTGTATAGAAAATGGAAAGACTCAACCCACAATCTCAAACACAACAATATCACTGTGTCATGACATTAGATTTTAGATTTCCAATTTTCTTTTTTGTTTCTGTACTTCTCTTTGTATTCTGTAAGCCTTTCTTGTTTTTAAGTTACTGAACCAACAGCTTTTTCAATATAATCTTGATTCTTAGTGTTGCCTCTCCCACTGAAAATGTATATTTTCAAGATGGCCATGTAGTTAACCATAACCATACTTAGGAAAAGATGCCAAAAAAAAAATTTCATATCCTTCATATCTATTATATACAGTTGCCTATATACATAGGCAAATGTATATAATATATATGAAGGATATATATGTAAATGTATATAATATATATGAAAGCACAACTTTGTGCCAGGAACACAATTGTACCTTCGGCAAAGATGAAACACCACCCGTTACCTGTCATGAAGAGACAGGGAATTAATTTATTTAAATATGACTTTTACTGTACCTTTTTCTTGATATTTCTAAAGAAACTTATGGGATTGCAGCATGTGCTGCATAATTATTGGTAACCATTCCAGAATCATAGAATCAGTCATGCATTAATACAAGAGTTTGATGTACTCCTTTCCACCCTATATCTCCCATCTTCCTGTCTAGAGCAGAAAATTTTAATTCAAGCACATGCTCATAGAGTTTTTACTCAGATGACTATAAATCAGCCATATCACTTTTTTGTACCTTTTCCCCAAGGGAAAAGATCAGACTTGAAATCTGTGATGTCTGCTGACTACAACCATTGGCAAATGCACACCTTGTAAATGCATGCCTAGGTAACACCACAGTTCCACAAACATGAGCCTTTTCTCAAGGCAATCTGTGCAAAGGCAAGTTTCTGTGAATTTGTGATTTCCAGTTCTTGAAAAAAAATTGTGTTGTGATACAATGCTGATGTTGGTTAACAACCAGTTTTAAGTCTCTTTCTAACTGCTTCGGTCACCCTTGTAACTCAGCAGCACAATAGTGGTAGCTGGGTCACCCGTGGACAGTCTGTGCTTTCCAACTGGCAGACACTGCCACCATTCTCTGGCTGTTTCAACACCAGAACAGCAGCTGTATAAGCCTCTCTAGCACCCCTAACCCCTTGCTCCAGCTCTAACCTCAAAGCAGCATTCTGTCACCTGTGCTGAATACATGATGGCACAGGATGCCACCTCTACCATGTCAGACCTGATTAAAGAGAGGTAAACCTCTCCAGTGAGCATACTCTTCAGAGAACAAAGTCTTTTCCAAATTCCCAGACATCCAAGAAGCTCTAAATTGTGTCGTAGGAAACAGGGCTAAAGCCCAGCCCTGGGTGGGGACAGCTCTGCAGGAGATGATGGTGCCAATCTCCAAGTTACTTCTGGGCATTCTTCCCAGTGGTCCTCAGCACCTCGTTTGTACCTGAGGAGGGCTGCTGAAGGGATAACCATCCCTTGCCCCAGGTCATTCTGGAACTGTGCAAAGGGGGCTTGTGACAGCTGCTGGAAGCTCTTTGACTAATATCACAAATCTTTAGTTAGCAGGATTTATTCAGGTTTTAAGGTTGTATCTCAAGTCTATTCCATACGGACAGACACCACAAACTGCATGTGCTCTTCCACAAGTTTAACCAGCAATCAATCAATCACATGCACTTTAATCTTTAACCAAATGCTATTCTCTTTAATAACAATTCTTCCTAAAATCACCTACTGGCCTCCAACACATGCAGGTAAAAACTGAAATACTGCTACAATTACTGGATTACTACTCTTACTAAAATATTAATACAATATTTATTGCCAACTCTACCTCTTTAATAACAGATCTGGGAGTAATTTTGTAGAGATGAAAACAGTCTCACTGACCTGACATTTAGTACTACAAAGAGGTAATAACAAGAGCCCAAAGAGTGTTCAATTTTTAAAGAAGAAAAATCATATGTAGCCATTATTTATTTACCAATACAAAATACAGGCACTTTTTAAAATGTTTTAAAATTGCAGCAGTAGGATTACAAGTGCACAGAAGTGGCAGTGATCCAGAGAGACCTCCTGGGGGATTCAGGGAGAAAAGAAGCAGACATAATTGTTATCAGGGTTTTTTTCCTACACAGTGTGAGTCCTCCAGAAATTTTGTCTATAGAACTTTTGAAATTTCTGCAAACTGGCTATTACCTCAGTGGAGAAATAGGACCAAGAATAATTGAGAAACCTGTAGTGGTTAATATGAAATTGCAATCCTTCAATAGCAGTAAGTTTAACAGGAAAGTTTCCAGTCCAGAACTTTATGAGCTCCCCTGAGAATAGCTGCGAAGGATACATATTTCACAAAGTACTGCTATTTGGTGCAAGGAGCTTGCAAGCCTAGCTTCTTGCCAAACCCTTCAAGCTAATACTTGCAGGTCTTAAATACTAC
Organism: Origma solitaria; assembly: GCA_013397895.1. Classification (NCBI taxonomy): domain Eukaryota; kingdom Metazoa; phylum Chordata; class Aves; order Passeriformes; family Acanthizidae; genus Origma; species Origma solitaria. Next base: position 1,157,773 of record VZRL01012172.1, on the reverse strand, counting down.
ATCAGAGACACCACTCTATGGACAAAAATTTTATAGTTTCCTTTTTTGGAGGGTGGGGGAGAAAAATGACTATTTTTCATACTTCATATTCCAGGAAGGTTCTGACTTGTTTGGAACTGTTGCTGATCCCTGTTGCATGTTTGCAGAACAGGCATTTTACTTCAAGAAGTCAGAACTCAGACACAGCAAACATTTTATGCTAGACAAGATATTCCTGTAAGTTTATTTAGTGGCAAGAAAGAATAGGAACCTTGATTTGAAGATATTTTCTACAACTTCATAATCTACTTAAAATGCCTTATCCTATCTTACAGTACCATTTTCAGTGGATACAGTCAGGGCATACTTAAAATAGATCTTGAAAGAACAACTGTACACTATCATGCTGTGTCCAAGAAAAATATCTTTCTGTGTCCTCTCTGTATCCTGACATTTCCTAACTGGATTTTTGGAATCCACATATGAAGTAGGAAAGATTTGTAGAAATAGCAGAAAAATTCATGAATACAGGAAAGAATCGTAGCTGCAATTCATCCACTGATGCTAAGAGGAATCAGGGAACACTGCAAATAGCAAAGTAGCTTTTCAGAAACTAACACAAGGAAAGCTCTTGAGGGAGAAGAGTATTTATTATTGTAATCATCATCTCCATTAGTAAACATGATAATTATTTAATAATAATTATTATTTTAGGAGTATAAAGAGGCCTCTAACAATCAGATACTATTGTGTTAGGCATTATGTTAGCTTAAGTAAATTTTAACGTCAGACATGAAAAATGTGTCTACACTGTTAAACAAAAGAGACCATGGAACAAGACTGAACATCATATCCCTCATTGCGGGTGGATGGATATTCCTACATTTTTTCAAGCATGTAAGTTACAGGCACACTTCCAAAGAAGGAAGAAAAGACACTGATATTCTGATAGTGTTGTAGACCCCAAAACCACCTGGCCAAATAAGCTGGCAGTGGAGGAATTGACAAAAAGCTGACCTTGTAACAAAGAGTGATTTATTCATATTGAATCTTATTTATTGACAAGACAAGCCAGACAGAGGCAGTTTTGAAGAGCACAGCATGTAGGAGCACAAGGATTAACTGTGGTGGATGTGATGAAGTTCCTTGCTGGACTAAAGAAGAGAACTAGGAAGCACAAGTCTATAAACAAAACTGGCAGGGCAGGAGAATCAAAAGAAAGCATCAAAGGCCTGCTTCTAGGGAAGGACAAGCACCAGGGACATAGGGAACAATAACAAAATACAGACTGGACACAGCCTTGGAAGACCCCAGGCCCAAGTGGTACATTTTGGATACCTTTGGTCTCTAGAGAAAGAGGCAGAGATAATAAACTGATTCTCCCTGTCCTTTATATATCTTTTAAAACAGTTTTCTTCAGCATCTGAAACTCTAGCCACTGCTAATCAAACCGAAAGTTACCTGTGTTCGTTTGGATGGGATTACATCTAGACCAGCCTCTTTGATGTTGCGATTCGGCATAGGCTAGTTTCAAAGGAGTTCAAAATGTGACGAAAGACAATAGGGAGAAAATGCAAAAAATAATGAAGTGACCATAGTGTCATGTTGAAACATGAACACAGACATACATGCAGAGCAGTTGTAGTACAAACATCCATAGAACAGCCCCATTTTACAGCACTGCCTGGCCAACAGACTTATGGAGAAGAGTGGGCAGTAAAAAAGGGTATAGAGCCTTTCTGTGACTGTGCATGGACACTGTGTTCAGTTAATTAATTTATTAATTAATTAATTTTTAAGACTCTCATGTCATGCAGATGACACATTAGGAAACAAGTACAAATTAGGAAGAAAAATATCTAGAAGAAAACGATACAGTGCTGTCAAATAAGAATATGGAGTGCCTTGAGATTAATTTTGTATACAGCTTAATTTTTCATCAGTCATCTGATGCACTACAAACCCATGTGTTTGCATTTAATTTTCCTTTTTTTTTACTTTGTTGCACTTAAATCAGCTCTAATTTGTGCAAACATTTACTTATTACCTACCGTAAATTGTGAAACAAGGAGTGCTCGCAAGGCAGCAGTTAACAGAGTGCTCCTTCTCTCTTGGGATGCCATTACTTCTGTAAACAGAGATTCAGCCTCTCATAGTATGTGGAAAATATGCCAAATAAATATAGTTAAACTCTAGATTTATCCTCCGGTGACTTTGTCTTGCATATCATAGGAACAGTAGGGGCCACCAATGAAAAAGAAGAGGCGCAAAAATATTTAATTCACTTACAGACACACTTAAAGGAACGATATCTAGAAGCAGTATTGTTTCATTATTCTGTGAAACAAGACAGCTAGAAGTGTTCCATGTTTTTTTCCCGCTTGTGCTATATTAGACATTTGGTGGGTAGCAGCTGTGCAATACCACTGTAGTCTCATATTTGTTTGCATTCCACTACGACCTGTTGTCGCAGATGGGGTTGTGCACTTCACTCATAAAAGAGAAACAACAATAAACTTTATTGATATTACAAAGTTCAACAGTAAATGCACGAGTGGTTTAACAAGTTAAAATGACAAGGTACACTTGATTATTTACTGTGTAGAGGACAGGGTCAGACAAAATGGTCAGGGAAACCTTCCTGTTGAGTCATGAGGCTCATAAGTACCCCCTTGTGTTCTAAACTTCTCAGAGGAAGTATAACTTTGGCTGGATCCAGACTTAATCCCTGACTTTGTCAATGGTTTATGTAAAAAGTATTAGATGTGAACATCACTTGTTTATATCGTTTAGCTAAGATTTCAAAGTTCATAATGTCATTAATTACCAAGAACCTGTTGTTGCAAGGGATGTCTCAGCCTCAAGGAATAAGCTCGAGAGATGTCTCTACTCAAGGAGAGATCCTATCAAGGATGCTGCTGTGTGTGAGAAAGCTCAATGGGTCCTGGGCTGTTTTCTCTTCATGGGATGAGATAATTGACTCATACGCACATTTGCACGTCAACTACAGATGTTAGTTTCTTCCATCTTGGCTTGAGTCAGACCTTGACCACCACTGTGGTTAGGTGGGTGCATTGCCCAAATTAGCCCTTGGCTATGGTGTTTCCATCTCCCCTCAATCCACTTTGAGATGGATGCTGTCATCAGAAACAAATGGATCCATTATGATCACCACTGGTGGTTATCGCTGGGGCAGGGTTCTGAGAAATAAAGGTCAGTTTGGGGAAAGAGGGAGGAGGATGATATCATCACACCTTTATTTTCCCATACTATAAATTCTTTTAATTTGTCAGCATTTGCTGGAAGTTTTCCAGGCTTCTCTTTCTCTACATTTAAGAATAGGCAATGTCAAACCAGTCATTTGCAAAGAAGAGAATGACATGTAGCAAACGTTCTGAAAACCTATGTGAAAAACCACCAAATAGTTATTAAAAAATTCTCACAGTTTTTAAATAGCATTGGACAAACTGTAAGTCAGAGGTGCCAACACATTATTGTTTTGATCCGTCATTCATTCATTTTTACATCACATACCTCTTTACCCCTGTTGTCGAATTGTATGATTGGGACTGTCTTTCCTGTATGTGCATTTTTTCTGCAGAGTCTACTTGCAAAGAGGGCTTGAATTTTTTTGTGGGGTTTTGTAACTGAAATAAGCAGACATATAATCAAATAAATAATTAAACCACATTCAAGCTGGGAAATATCAACAGATAGGACAGAGAAAATTGCTTTACTTATGGACATTTGCTGTTTAATTACACTATAGCTTATTACATCTTAAGTAGAGTGCCACTGCCAACCCTCGCTAAAGCAGCTGGGCAGGTTAAGATCACTGCAAAAAGCCTTTCTGAAACCATTAAAGAAAGGCTAAAACCAGAAAAAAACTTATGTCTTTGTAAATGATGATAATTTGCCATTGCAATCAGCAGTTCTACAGCACCAGTCATATTTGTGGCTCAGGCTTGGGGTCATGGATAAAATGTTTGGGGTTTGGATATTGTTGGGGGGAATACTGAAAAGTGGTAGTTGATCTGTTGTGGGTATTTTCATCAAAATTTAACTTTGAAGGTTTTAGGAAGAAATTGATACTTTAAGAAATTTTAACTTGTCTATAAAAACTGTAAATATAAAAACCAGCAAGGCTCTGTAACCCCTTTTTTTTCTTCATATTCATAGCTCTGATCAATGAAAGGTAAGGGGAGATTTTTCTTGTGGAAAATATGAAAGAAAATGCCTCTATGACATTTTCATTTAATCACAAGGAAATATTTTTTTTCTGAATCCTTCAGATTCATTCTTGCCAGGTCTACCTCTGTAGACCCAAGCTGAATTCGGTGTTAGCACAGAAGTCTGTAAACAACACTTGTTGATCCGTGTTCTGTTTTGTGTAAGCCAAATATATGGAAGTTGTTAAGCATGAAATCTACGTAGCTGGCTGCCCTATGCTATGCCAAAACGTGTGGCTATCTCTGGCAATTGTGCAAAAGAACTGATGTTAGTCAGCCACCTCTGGCATACAGCAACCATTTAAAGTGACTCCCAAAGCAAAACTTACTTCCAGGAGTTATACTTAAGAAAGTTGCTATCAGGAGATGGAAATTAAAAACTAAAGTGGTTGTAAACACTATGAAATAATTTTACACAGACGAGGCTTAAAAAGAAAAAAAAAAAAAAAAAAGAAATTGGTTGTTTTGAAACTAGTTTAAATAAACTAGTCCCCATAAATGGAAACAGGTCAATTACCTACCATTATTCAGCAATCCTGAGGACTATAAAAAGTAAATAGAAATGAAGAGTCCTGTGAGAGAAAAGGGAAAAATGAAATCAGAATATCCAAATAGGGCAAGTGAAAGGCTCTAAAGGAGTGGAAATGTCTTTGGCTTAGTACTACATTGATTTCAGACTATTCTGGAAAAAAATCAACAAACAAATAAAAAAAGGAAAAATTAAAATAAAAATTAAATAAAAAGACAGAAAGCCCTAAAAATTCATGCAATTTATATGAATAGAAAAAATAGTAAATCTATACTGTTTATTAGGAGGTGCAACTTCAGTTTCTAATCAGCGTAGTTGAACTGAGCTCTTTACATTTTATGCTTGTGTTATAAAACTTTGATTGTTTTTTTAATTAGAAAGTTTACTTAGATAATAAAAAACCTATTGTTTTTGCATACAAATTAATCTCAAGAGAGAAACAAGATTGATCAAGTTGCTGTTATAATGAGACAGATTTTTAGTCTCACTTTAACAATTTTTCTATTAACATTTCTCTTACTAGCAAATATATATTCAAAAGAGGAGATCTTCAGCGAGTACAAACTGGAATTGCTGTATTGTGCTCCTTACACTCACACTGATTTACACCATCTTAGCATCTGGCTTATTGTTTCAACTACCACTTTCTCTTATGTGATGTGCCTTCCATTTTTTTCAGAGTAAGAGAGATCTAAGTTATAATGGGCAGTTACTTGTGCTATTGGTAGACAGTAAAATAAAAATAAATTGTTCTAATGGTTTCAATTCCATTTTATGGATAAGCAGCAAAACAAAGACAAGGGTGTTACTCTACTGAGACTGTAATCTGTGTTATATCTAGGCTACCATCCCCAATCCAAATGTATCAGTGCTTCACATTCTTAAGTCCTTTGCTGTATCTACAAATTGTGTAGGCTGAAATGTGCCAGAATAGTGACCCAAAGCTGAGATGGATCAAGGCAAACAGGACTTTGCTGAGCAAGCAAAAAAGTTGAAAGAGATGGGGACTGGAAGCTTTACAAAGACTTAGAGAGTTATTTGGCTGGCTTGGATAAAGGGTTAAAAAACTTGGAGAAGCTTGTTGCTAGAGCTTAAGTAATTTGGAAAAAGATGAACAAGAACTGGAGAAACATCAGGGAGAAGAACTGTGTGAGACATTCTAGGGTGCAAAAGAATGGGAAATGACCAGAGAGGAAGCGAGACTGCTGAAAGAGCCAAGGTGGGAACACGGAGCTGATCAGCTGAGACTGATGAAAAGGTTGGAGAAAGACTAGGACTGGGATACAAGAGCAAGGAAGGTGGAGCACCAAAAGAGGTGAGAAAGGAGCATTGGAAGTGGATGGACAAACAGGATTGGTATGACATGCCTGAACCATGCAGGTTGAGACACTGCTGGCAAAGACAATGAGAGTAGGAAGAGGAACTCAGATGAGAGAAAACAGTGATTGAACAGGGCCAGATGACAGAGATTTAAGGCTGGAGAAATAGGCAGTGGGCTGAAGAAACCACTACAGAGCTCCAGGGTGAAGGCACAGATCCCAGCTCTGTTATCTGCCGGTGTTTATGAACCCACTCTGTCCAATGACACAGGAAACACTGACAAATAAATTCTCCCCAGAATTTCCCCACCTCCCCCAAAACAGTCACTGTATTGCATACAGAAATCACACACTTTTGCACTCAGAAACTTTAGCTCCATGACCAAAATTGAGAACTATAAGATTTGGTCACTTCTGAATGTGCTTCTGAGGACAGGAAAGTTACAGAAATATTTCCTTCTTTCTGTCTTCACTGATGCTGGTTATTGCTTCATTACAGTCAACATGAAATTTACCACAGCCTAAAACAATATGTTAAACAGCAAAACAATATGCAAGATAAGAAAGAATTCTATTTTAGTAAAGGAACTGAGTACAGCACAGCTGGCTAAACTCTGCTAATACTGTTCAGAAGAGATGCAGCTGGAAAAGGCAAAAGCAAGACATTAATTGTTTTGTTTCTCAGTTTCTAGCTTTTGACTCAGCTCTTCCCTCATCCAAAACTTCTACTCCAGCCACCAGATACGACCCCCATCAAAATCCCACTCTAAACCACACAACCAAGGGAATTCTCAGTTGACTGAGATTCATGACTTGCCCCTACAGCACAATCTCTCTTTGGAAGTTGAGCACAGAAATTATGGATCCGAGTTTTCCCCTATGGCCCAGCTGGCAGAATCATTCTCTTTCACCCGACCTTCATCCTTGCAGGAGCCCTGATGCAGCCTGGCCCCAGCTTGATGAGTGAGCAGGAGCCAGGACCCATTGCAGAATGCACGAGTTCAGTCCAGATGTAGTCTGTGAGAATCTATTTTACCAGTTTCACATCTGTTAATAGTCAATATAGTATTGATTTAACTCTCTCCCTTCTCGATGTTGGCATTGCTGTTAGTCTAACACTAACACTCCTTCTATCTCTTGGTAAAATAGAAAATCTTTCTTATAAATTTGCTCCGTTTAAAAACCAAGAACATTTGCATTTGTGTTCAAAATATCGCATGTGAAAGGGTCTAGAAAATCCACATTTTACTGAGAATGGATCTTGCTTATTACAGCCTTGTAGCTGTCAGTGTTTGGTGAGCTTTTTGGGAATTACTGATCTAAGTGAAATAGGAACACTTTCTAGTAGCTACCACAATTGAATAAACAGCAAGTCAGATGGAGAGAGTCAGGAAAATGATTGAAAATTCATGGGGGAAAAGTGTCTTGACAGCTTACCAGAAAAGTCCATTAAAAATACAACCCCTCAGATCAGCTTCTTCTCCACCTGAGTTCTGCAGCCCATAATTTCTTGAATTGCCTTTGCAAACTTCCCAACCGTCCATTAGAACTGATGCTTTTGCCTTGTTGTTATGATTTCTTAAATTCTTAGAAAAGAATGCTCAAAACTTCTTTTTAAAGAAGTTTTTTCTTCTTGTCATGGTTTTTGGTATGTTTGTTGGATGGTAAAAGAAAACAAACTGCAAAAGTTTTGCATGCAATAGCACTGAAATTCTCTCCCCCTACCAAAGAGCCCGATGTGATTGAAATGCTGAAGATTGCTATTTGTACTGGAGGAGAAGTGGAGGCTGGTTTGTTATAGAAGTACTTCGACAGACACACTTGAAATAGAAGTGCTGTGCTGCTTTTGCAGCACCACAGCTTGAGTGACTGACAAACCTGTCACAGCACTTCCACTAACAGCAGAGAAAGGCACACATTTCCAAGTGGATAGTTTTCACAGAAATCTTATGCTGCAGCCCAATTATTTCTTTCTTAAAGAATAAAACTTGTTCTCCAAATACGAGTAATACCCCTCTCAATGTTTTGGGGTTTTATCTGAAGTTTAATAGCTCCCTTGTTTATATTTGCAAAATTCCATTTTGTTAATGCCGAATCACGTATTTTTGAGCCATTTGACATTATATCCTTTTTTATATGGTTTTTCTTTGGAGTGGTTAATTATTTGGCACAATGTGTTTCTCATAAATCCTTATCCTTTCTTTCACAAATTATATATAATATATATGTGGGTTTGAAGGGGGGGTAGTTAATGAGTTTGCATAAAAGGCTTTTATTTTTTACAGGACTGACTGAATAGGAGGAGAAGATTAGGAAAAAATGCCGTGTCCTCAAAGTGAAGGTTTGGATTTATAGATGACAGAAGAGACAAAACAGACTTTATTTCCCTCTGCCCTTAGGCTTGTTCTCTTTTCTCCTCTATTTCAACCGAAGCTCACAGCCTTCAAACCTTCCACTTCTCTGACAATTTAGCAATCTCTTGCCAGGAGACTAAGGTGGTTTTAAACTGCTGTACCTTAAGAGTCTTTTGAGTCTATTTGGTCTCTTGACTGCTGTTGATGTTGAAAGGAAATTGCACTTTTAAGCAGCTTTTGTTTCATAATTCAAAGGCAGTAGAAACTGAAAAAATAAATTAAAATGGTCTGAGACAAACAACAGATCAGAGAGATTACCCATATGGATAAAGAGTAAAAGAAAATGTACTAAAATACTCTGAATGAAAGGATGGACCTGCTGAAAGCTCTATCAGAGTAGTCAAATCCCTTTAGAAATGTCAAAAAAAAAAAAGGAAGAAAACTCAAAGGACATTTTCCTCTGCATGTAGTAACGAGCAATAAATGTAAAACATCAAGTATTTTTCATAGTTTCCTGATTCCACAGATTCTGATTTACCTAATAGCTTGAAAGAAACTTTGGTAGTATTACTCCCCATTCTATAAATGTATTTCATATGCATCTGATTTTTATCAGATGAGGCTAAGGCAGGGTGAAAAAACAGAGGACCTTTTCACTGACCTGAAGCTGAGAAGCCCACCTTACAACTTCTGAAAACCCAGTTGGTAATTGACTTTAGAATAAAATAACTAAGCATAAGACTACATAAAGAACAAGATTTCATCATCTGCCTTTTGCTCTATAACACAAAATAAATGTTTCTGGGCAGACTCTGACCTTCCAACCATACGTGAATCTCTAAAAGTAAATAAAAAGCCCAAGAACCTATGGCAGAAGTGCCACAAAACTGGAGTGCTCAAGATGAACAAAATGGTATGCGGTGTGGTATTTCTCTGACAGAGCACTGGCTCAGGCAATCCTAGAAAATAGGAAACGTGGAGTAGAATAAAAGGAACCACATTATTTCTTATTTTCTGAGGGCTGCTAGCACACAGGCAAGAATTGTGGCACATAGGAGCTCCTCACAGAGCTATAGACAGTGCTTCCACAAAAGCCGAGTTGACAGCCCACATGGTTACAAGTGAAGCAGCACTCCTTCCAGACTGGGTGTAGGTGCATAAATCACGGTGTTGCCACAGGATTTTTAGCTATTCTGATATTTGTGTTCTGGACAGTGCAAGATAATGCATGCTAATTTCTTTTATATTTGATAAAATGTATAGCTATAGATTTATAAAAGGTATTTTTCCTACTTTGAAACTATGCTGGTGCCTTGATCATTTTGTGTAGAACAAATTATCATTTAAGGCAGCTATGGAGAAGGCAAGAGTTTTGAAAACTAAATAAAGTGACTTTAAACTGTCCCAGGTCCTGAGGAACTGGGACAGAAAAATGACAATCCTGTAGACAACAAATATCCTCCAAACAGTGTGTTGCGCATTCTTCTTTCAGCATTAGGGGAAAAAAAAGTAAACCTGTTGACTTGCAACAGAAGGAACCAAATAAACCAGAGCAGATTGGTATAAAAACTGTCTATTCCTTTGAGTGAATGTGGCTGTCCAAAACACAACAAAAAAGGCTTGCCAGTGCTAACACAGAACAGCAGCAAATTGTCTTAAGAACATGATCATATGCTTTTAGTTAAACATCTGCAGCTTACAAGTCAAAAACAAGCTCAGGAGAAAATTAATAGCTGCAAGTACATTCTCCATTATAAAAATGCAATTAAGTCTGATAAAAAAAGAAATTGTTGGATAAACTGTAGATGGAGCCACATTTTAGAAGAGAGGAAACAATTAGTCTGTTAACACAGAAAGGCTGGAAGCTCAAACTCAGAGGCACTACTATCAAGCCAAGGGGAATCTCTCAAATCCAAAAGGAATTGTGATTAAAGACAACAGAGAGCAGTATGTTTAACAGAGTATACAATGGTGGCTGAAGAATGTGAAATTAAGAAAAAAATCCAATAATCAAATGACAACAAAATAATATTTTACTCTGGCCTCTCCTGAATAGCCTAGAGGCTATCAAGACACATTATATATGCTAAAGCAGAGGCCAGGACAAGCAGGAGAGTGTGCATTGGTCATGCAGGAAAAAAACAAAAAGAATATAAGCCTACAGAGAGAGTATGTGGAAAACCATTTTCTTGCATCACTATTATTAATTTTCTGTAAAATAATTTCTTCTGGAAGACATAGTGACTGTGTATGTCAAAGATGATTTAATGTTAGGTGCAGTATACCTAATGTAACAGTAATGTTACAGTGAATAATTAGTTTTAGTGAGTATTAATTTAAATAGACTTCAGTGACATTTATTTAGTTATTTTCTAGAAAATAAACTTTCTTAATTTTCATTAGTCTCAGAAACCCTGATGTGATGGATGGCTAAATAAAAGAGTAAAAAAGATTGCAGGGTAAGATCCCAATTATATATATAGTTTTTCAGGAATAGGGTGCACAGCAGCTACAGTGAAATACTCATTGCCACCTTCTGACACTCATCTAACACCACACAGGGAACAAGGAGATCTTTGACATCAGGAATTCAGGGAAGGAGAAATCAGTGTGTGAAAAAATATAACAAAAAGTCAAACGAGGCAAAAAGAGTTAGCGTAATACAGGGTACCTGAAGCAGTGATGGCTTCAGATAAATGAGGAAATATTAATTTCTGTCAAGCACTGTGGCTGCAGGCAGTAACAGCTACCCAACAGCTTGCTCGCAGCCTCATAAGGTTGTTGACCCCCCTGGACATATCCTGAGGAGGAAAGGACAGCAGCACTTTCACCAGCAAGAGGAAAAGAAAAGTGCACTCAAATTTAGTAGGGTTGCACACAGATAAAAGATGCAGATAGACAGGTAGGTCCCTGTCCCTCTCACATTATGATGTCAGAATAAATTAACTTAGTACCAGAGTCTTGAAGTAATTCCAAGAATTGCAATGTTTAGGGTCTAATTTTATAACAGGGCCTGTGTTTTGAGACAGAAGAAAATGAATAGCAAGGATAGCACAAACGCAAATATCACAGGAAAGCTAAGCATGGAAAAGCAGGGATTAAATCATACAAGTAGGAGATACAAGGCCCTGTCCAAAATCAGATTAAACACATTACATTCCTGTGATAGGTTTTACCTCAGAGCTGAGTGAGGCATAAAACACTGTGATAGAGTTAGAGAGCAATTCAAGTTGCAGAAGGGAAATATGTAGTTAATTTTCAGTCACTTAATGAAAAAAAATCAAATAAATACTGATAAATGTTACTGCTGTGCTGTGTGCCCTTAAAAGAAATCCTGTTGTTCAGGAATATGTAACACAGAGGTTGCTATGTATAAATGAGCAAAGGACACTTTTTAAAGTCTGTTCAAATATTTCCCCTACAGTGCAGAATGCATATGGAAATATTGCTTTCTCACCTAATTCATGGAGTGTTTGGAGGATTAATTAGTTAATGTTTATACAGTGCTTTAGAGAACAAAAGCATCGTGTAAGAACCAAGTACGATTGTAAGAAATCACAAGAAGCGGGAAATGAGAAACCTCCAACTCATAAAAGGAGAGAGTTTGGTGCTTGTTAGTTATCAAGTGTTCCATTCACTTGTCAGGTCTTTCATTCAGGAGACCATTTTATGTTCTCCTTCGTGTTGCTAAGGGTTACATTTCAACAGCTGTTAACTAGAGCTAGTATCAACAGCTTTCTATATCATAGGCAGCTGGAAAGAATATCATAATATCACTGGTACCCAGCTGCACCTTTTGCTACTTTGAAGTGGAGGAAGGGTAGGAAAAAAGGTTCACTAATAACGTCTTGGTTGTTATCATCCCACCATTGACGTAACCACGCAAAAGTCTAAAATTATAGAATCAGAGAATGGTTTGTGTTGGAACAGACCTTAAAGATCATCTAATTCCAGCCCCCCCGCCATGGGCGGGGACACCTTCCACTAGACCAGTTTGCTCAGTGCCCCATGCAGCTTGGCTTTGAGTACTTCCAGGGATGAGGCATCTACATCTCTGGGTGGCCTGTTCCGGTATTGCTCTACCCTCACAGTAAAAAATTTCTTCTTAATATCCAATCTAAATCTCCCCTCTTTTTGGTTTAAAACTGTTCTCCACCTTTGTTCTATCACTATCTTCCCACGTAAAAAGTAATTTTCCCTCTTTACATATAGGCTCCAGCTGAGTTCTAGAATTCTGCTATGAAACCTTATGTTCTCAGCTGAACAACCCCAGCTCTGTCAGGCTGTGTTTTTAGCAGAGATGCTCCATCCCTCTGATATCTCCGTGACTCTTCCCTGAAAACATTCCAACAGGTTCATGTCTTTCCTGTGCTGGTGGCCCCAGAGCTAGATGCAGCACTCCTGATGGGGTGACACCAGAGTGGAAGAGAGGAGCAGAGTCAACTCCCTCAACCTTGCTGGCCACTCCTCTTTTGATGTAGCCCAAGAAGCAGTTGTCCACCTGGGCTGCGAACACGCACTGTTGGCCCATGTCCAGCTTTTTATCCATGAAAACCCCCAAGTCCTTCTATCCACAGGTAGATAATAAATAGTGCTGATGCATAAATACTATGTCAGAAGATTTCTTCAGCAGAACATTCACCATAAGTCACAAATGCTCATCCTCTAAAAGACCAAGCACATTTTGCTAGCTTCTGAGAAAGCTGCTGTTCACTCTTATGGATATGCTGGGGTCAAGCCCCAGAGCTGTAGGTGTGCAGTAGCTGCAGCTAAGTTTTCTGATCTGTTACGAAAACCAGATGGTCAAAAATGGCATTCAAAACCAGATAAAATTTCCAGGTGAAAAGGGAGAACTTGTCCAAGAAATCTCAGAAATAAAAGCACATTCCAACTTGGTTTATGCAAAAGGTCAGGTTAGATAAATACTGGGGTTCAAGATGACCACAGCTAAGGTCATGTGCCAGTCCTCAAGGTTTTACAAGAGCAGGAACTCCTTCAGTGTAATTGTCTCTCCTATGTAAACTGAGGTGATTCACAGCTCTTTCTAACTTGCTAGTCTTTTTACATAAAGTCTTTCAAAAGATGTCCCTGCTTTCTAATCTGCTCACAGCGAAGCATCACTTTTCAATTCCCGTGTTTCAGTCTCCTGACTCAACTAAATATATTAGTTTAATTTTATATGGTAGGAAAAAAGGGCAAAAGAATCATTAAGGGCCATCAGTATTTTATATTCTTCCTCACACTACATACTTTCCCAGTTGCATTCACTACTGGTTAAATTGCAGAATAGAATTCCTGCATCTGTTATGCTCAACTGTGCAGCACACAAACCTGAAGGAAAGACAAAACACATGAATTTAAAATGCCTTCAAGGTAGTGTTTAGCACCTCTGTTGAGCTATGCTATTGCTTCACTTGCCTCATCAGAGTACCTCAAGTCAAGCTGCTTCCTCCATAGGGAACATGAAAATCATCAGCTTTATCTGAAGAAAGTGAAGATCCTTGGGAAAGGAGTAAGAACACATGGATTTCAGTGAGCTTCCTAGGCTCCTGAGCTGGGCTGACTTTCAGCCTGCCTTGGACATCCTGTATATTTGGTTCAATGTATAAAGTGCAGAACTCCCACCCCTCAAAAAATTAATTTCCTGAGAAGGCACACTTCTGTCCAGAAATAGAACAGGGTTCTGTCAGAAACTTACTATCCTGAAACTACATCATAAATTTTTATGAACTGGATTATTGAAAAAAAAAAGATAGTTCAGCAGCAGTTATTTTGGTGTTAAGTGACTAGACTGTAAATGAATCTTTTGGATTGGAGAAAACCTTAAACCAACTTGACTCTCAGATATATCATAACTTAATTAATTAACACAAGGGCATGGCAGCAAAAAAGGTGTTTTGCTTCATAACCCACTGCTCAAGTTCAAGACTCATTGGGGACTATCAGAAAGACCTGCTCCTATTTAAACTGGCTCCAAATAGATATCTACAGACAGGAAGCTTAAATGTTGGTCTCATTACTCCTTTGGGTATAACTGGAAACAGGCAGAACTCCACTTAACCCAAATTAATCTGTTAGGATGGCTTTCTTAGAGCAGCCTGCAGGTAGCCTTAAACCAGTGAACTAAATAGGGAATTTGCTTAAATCTCTCTTTACCTGTCAACAACTCAGTAATTACTGATCTTGTGGCATCTATGAGCTACTAGAGAAGCCTTAGTGTTTCCCAGGCTAAGTTTATATAGGTTCCAAATCATGTTCAGTGCAGAGACATACCCTGGAAATACTTAATCTTTTCCAGTGCTAGAGGTAATAGTATTGAGATATTTTTCTTCTTTTTCTTTCAATAAAACTGTTCCAGATTCACCAGTTTCTAAAACTTAAAAGTTTTTCACAGAACAAAAAAAAACATGTTGAAAAGGCAACCTTGTCCATCTCCCTCCACCTTAGGAAGAGAAATCTCCTAAAAGGATTAATGGTTCCAAATGACTGTGGGGAAAGCTGTAATCTGCATTTAAATAGAAAAATTCCCAAGTGCCTAGGTATTCATTTTTCTTTTTATAGCAGGAGGCAGAGCATTTTTCATGTGTACATTTTAAAGTTAAAAGGACACTGTGGGGCAGGTCTGTGGTTTATCTAGCTAGTGCACAGCCAGCTGGGCATAACTTACCTGCCAGAGTAATGCTGAGGGTTTGTCCTAAGCAACAGCCTAAAAAACAAATATGGCTAGAAGGCCGATTTGTGTTAGGCTTTTATTGTGCAGCTAATGTAGAAAACACACACAATTATACAATGCAGTGGAAGGGCCTGCTTCATAGAAGGTCATGTGTGGGGGCAGTACCAAGAAAATTATAAATTGGAGTGAAGACCTAGGCAGAGCTCATCTGACTCATCAAACCCTGTCCCTTGCTATCATAGGTGCTTTGTGCCTTCTTCACATGTGATATGACAACCAAAAAGTACCCTCAAAATTCTAACCATCCATAAGATAAAGTACACTGAGGTCTTATACTAATGTACATCAGAAAAATAAAGTAGAACAAAGTCTGTGCAATCCCTGGTCAAAAGCCTGGGGAGGCCACATAAAACTGATAGACACAAAACTCAAGGGACTCGAAGGAATATAAGCAGATTTCCCTGAGTGTGTAAAATCCCTCACTGCACTGCTGATGAGTTAATGTTCACATAACTATATCAGTGAAATTACTTAATTAGGGCTCTAATTATTTTCCAGCCATCCAGAAAAAAAAGGAAAAAGCAAGCATTAAGAAGACTCTCCTATTTTAATTAAGAATTCATTTTGGATAAGCAGGTGATTCTATCAGTCAATGACAGCTACATGGGGGATGGCATATTTGTGTATTTATATTTTTGCATCATTATATATTCACACCCACATTCAGATTGGATGTGTGACATATTTAAGGCTCAATTCTGACAGATGCTTAATCGCATGAGTAATCCCATGGGTTTACATGAGTAAATGTTTATGGTGTAGAGAACTATTTAGATTTCATTGATAATGTGTGAATTTCCACTGTGACTGTGATCACCCCCCGGAATGGCTCAGGTCCTGTGTGTTATATGTTTCATGTTTGGGCAAATCATCAGGGTCTTGTATAGAGTAGGAGATCACAGTTCCTCTTTTCGATGCAATGAATCCCAGACAGCTGATGGAAAGTGAAACAGCTTTTACAGGTGTTCTCTGCATGCAAAATACCTGTAACCCTCTTACTCACTGCTAATGCTTTCTTCTGAAAGGTGAGAGATGTGGAGAGAAACAGCAAGTGGCCTGTCTCTCTCACTTTTTAGCCAGCCTGTAGGAAAATACCCAACACTGTTATATTTGGTATGGGCCCTGGTGCAGTTCTCACTCTCAGTGCTTACCTTTCAGTTCGGACACTTTGGAGGGACAGATAAAAGGGTGTGCTGGAATACAAAAGGATGAAGCTTTTCTAATGTATGTTTATATACACAGTGGCTGCCTCCCAGAAAACCAACCAACCAAAAAACCAACCAATCAAAACCGAGACAACTTTGGTATTTAAATATCTATTGGACATGAAAGGAGTTTCTGTCTTACAGGTGCCTAAATGATCCTTAAGACAACTGCACAGCTTTGGATCCAGCCTTGTTCTTCTATTTCTTCTGGACAATGCCCAGAAGGCTTTTAGAAAATGTATTACAGCAATGCTGCAACTTTTGACTCTCCTCTAGGGCTTTTCTCCTTTGAAAAGTCATCTGGTTTCATTAGCTGCAAAAGTATTCACAAAACCTTTGGCCAAAACAGCTGCATAGGAATTAGCCAGTTATTATATTATGAAACATAATCCACTTCTATGTCTTAATTTACATGAAAGTCTAGCTTTGTGTTTTAAGTTTTTCCTTTTGTTCTTTAAAAGTACAGCATTAATGAAATTATGATTAAAGAGTTAATCTACTCTTTCCTGTTTCTCGTTCTTGCATTGAACTTGCTTCTGGTGATTGCTAAAACATTTAAAAGTCATCAAAACACTCAACACATTTTTAACAAACACCTTTTATTTCAAAACTTCTAATACCCTGGTGTCTAGTGAGATGGCTTTTAGGTACATGTTCATCCCAAATCCCTGGACCACATCTGTGTTATAGGCACAACTTGGACAGGATCCCTCTGTAACAGAGCTTTCTGCTTACAGGTGTGGTGAGACAATGGCAGCAATTAGACCCAAATATTTTTGAGGACTTGTGAACTTCAGTGCTATTTGTAGAAATCTCATGCTCAGAATTGAAGCTTCTGGACACACTCTCAGGACACACTCAGAAGAGTTTATGCTGCAAATACATGATAGGTTTCGGTAAATATTTAAATATCAAAAATTCTAAAAAATCTGATGTGAATATCCATAATAATGAAGGATGTTGGTTTCCATACAGGGGGTTATGTACAATATCTGTTCAATTTTAATTGCAATTAGGCAAGATATGAAATTAAAATAAGTATTAAGCTAACATTCCATTCCTGACCTGCCTCCAGCCTCCTCTGTAAAGTCCAGAGGCTTCATCTGAGCATGCACGATACAACAACCCCAAACTTAGATCATCCATTACTACTAAAAGCCCATGGTTTCTGCCTGAGACGCATGAAGGCAAATATTCTTCCCTTCATTCCTCTGCTGCTTGCAAATCTCTCCTTATTTTCTTCCAATAAAGAAAAATGCTTAAAACGGAAGCAATGGCACAAGGGTGGAAACACTAGCTGAGGACTGCAAGGATGACATCAGCCCAAGGTCTGGGACAGATTTTATATTGCTGTAGGTGAATAGCTGACAGTTTATTTTAAAATCAGTTTGACTTCAGACCACTCCAGGTATATGCTATCACACATAAAATTGCAATACATACACCTCTGCCTTGGGTGAGCTGATCAGTAATATTTATCTGTCTCACTGTCCTTGCTGCAGCCTCCTCATATTTACCATAATTCCATTTGGTTGTCAGATCACTGGTTTTCTCTATCATGCTCAGAGCACAACTGGAAAAAATGAAGGTTATTTTGTTTTTTCCTATAATTTTAGAACATACCCTAAGAAAAATTTATTTAAGAAGTTACTTGATTTCAAGCCTATCAAGGCAATATTGCAGTGATAGACATGGCAACTTCAAGTCATTTTTGTATTGGGTGATCTCTGAGACTTGCTGTCACTGACTCTGTGATTTTTCGGTTTGAGGACAGTTCACTGTACCTCAAAGGCCTAGGACAAGCCTGTTGTATGCCTGGGTGTTCTCTCAGCCATGTCTGGGAAATGAAATCCCAGAATCCATGGAGAAGGCAGCCTTTAGAAGGGGCCATCTGACAGTGAATAAGTCTAATGCAGTTGCCGCAGAGGAACATGAGCAACAGTAAACTCTTTCTTTGATTGCAGTAGCCAGAGCATGTAAAGCTTTATCAAGGACACAAAAAAGTCTCAGCAAATTGAATATTTCACACCTGTGAAGGGACATTTTGATATTCCACTGTGACATATCAATAGCTGAATTTGTCCTAAATGTGGCTGACAGCCTGTTCCTTGAGCAATGAGAATCCTGAATGTTGAATTGTGTGTGTTGTACACTCCTGAGTTTACTTAGAGCCAGTTAAGATTAGCAGTCTGTTAGAAGCCCTTTTTACCACAGCTTGTCTTATGGATTTCTTTAAAACCTTTGATTGGTATCAGACTGCCAGTCTCCAAGTGGATATAAGGAATTCCCTTGTATTTTAAACTTTGGTATCCAAATCCATGACTCAGTATGATCTGTTGGAAAAGGAAGTTATATCTAAATTAAAAACATATGCATGTTTTATAACTATGATAACTTCTTATGAAAAAGTGATACACTTTGATTATATAAGGGATGCTGCTAGGTCATAAGGGACTCATAATGCTCAGTGATTCAATGCCTGTTATGTACTTAAAATGTTTTGTAGACTACCTCAGTGTGTTTGCCTAAGAAGTAAAAATTGCTATAAAAATGTAAGTTGTGGTAATGGTGTTATTGCAAGACATTTTTGCCAGCCACAATGAATGATTTCTAAATGCCACAGTGTGATTAAACTGAAAGGCACAACAGATTATATTACAGCATGAAGCCCTAGGTGTGCTGAAATTACCATTCAACAGCTCACCTGGGAGTATCTCTAGGAGATTATAACATGACACCTTTACTGTTTTTTAAAAATGAAAAAATGAACTCATTAAAAAGCATTTTTTTCCCCAGATAAGCGAAGTGTCTTCCATCACCCAGTGTGCAGTCATTAGGTCTAATGTGCTTTCCTGCAGAAATATTTCAAAATGATCCAGGGCTCCCTTCTTTGTTATTGTGGCATAGGGAAGATTTGTTACAAGAATCTTGTTTCTCTCTGAATGAAGTACGTATGCACAATTTTCCAACCTACTCAGTTTCTAGTTTCTGCAAAACTGCCTTACCAACAAATCCACTGAGTTTTCTAAAGCATGTATTGCTCCACATAGTTTTCTTTTTCTGTCCATAAGTTTTTCTTCCCTATTTCTTCCTCCAAAGAACAAATAATACCAGAGACCTCACTAACTGATGGTCTTGTAATATTGTTTATTCCCCAGGAGTTGTTTCAAGTGGAGAGCCCTTTGCAAACTATACCATTAGGCTCACTAAGAGTTGATCATCATTTATCTTTTTTAATTAAGCAATGCAACACACCAGTCTTTCCCTTGTTTTGGGGAATACGTGTTCTAGGAAACAAGAAAACATAGACTACATTTGCATGTCGATTGCACTCAAAGACACCATGCTGCAGTGATTCCAGCCCACCAAACTGCAAGATCTTTGCAGGACCTATGTAATGGCTCAAGAGTATAAGCATAAAATGTAACTAAAAGCAGGGTAAGGTCTTTCCGTGCAGCCCAGCGTGGTGATGCATCCTCCCCCCGCTCCAGGCTGCACCATGATCTGTCAATTGCTTGTCAGGCCTCACAGCTGGCCAACAACACCTGGGCTCAGCTCTCGCTTATCAGAAACACTGTCTGCTCTCAGGAACTTATGCTAACGAGCTTTTGCTTTTTTTTTTTTTTTTTTTTTTCATCCTATTAGGGTTTGCTGCACTGAGAGGATCACTAAGTGGCCATGGATTCTGGGCTGACACCCCCGCTTCTTGGCGCTCAACCCTTCACCCATTAAGATGCAAAGGCTTCTAAAGTGAATATTTTACTACCTTCAAGGATAACTTTTCCCGGTACCTTGTACGGACTCTTTATGCCTATGAGCATGCAAATGTGCATATGATAGAGCAAATGTGGAAGAAATGCTGTTTCTCTTGGTTCTTATGTACTTGAGATTTGTAAGTTAGACCTGTAAGTAAGATACTCCAGTTGTATAGTGAATCCTATATGAATCCTTTGCTAAATTGTTTAATCGAAGCTATAAGTTGTTAAGTTAAACGCTGTTACATTTAAGGTGTTGTTAAGTTTAAGTACTGTTGAGTTTAAGTACTGCTAAGATTAAATGATGTTAAATTAAGGGCTGTCAGGCCTTTAGCCTGCATTCCTTCTTATCCTTACCCTCGGTATCCTTCTGTCTCACACACCCCCCTCCACCCACACCCACACTCCCCCTGCCTCCCTCACCTCCACACAGATTTTTTTTATCTTATTACAGTTTCAATTGGTTGACTGCACTTTTGTTTGTTGCTTTTCCTTGGTGTGCTTTAACCATCTAGTAAGTAGTAGAGTGCACCTTGCCAATGAGTTCTGTCATGCTGTTGCTTTTGTATTAAATCTATTTACCTTTGCCGGTGATTTGTTAAGCGATCTTAAAATCATTTGTGACACTGAGCCACTGGGCCCTTTCCTGAGCAAGACATACTGCTCTGAATCCAGCACAGACAGTTTTCAGCACAGCACAGCATGAACATTTGGTTCAGACCTCACCAGTGAACCACAAGAACAAAAAAAGCTTTCTGCGTCTTCCCCCTGTTTTGACATTGGAGCACTGCTGACTTTGAGGTGAGTTGAGACCTCAGATTTTGTGAACTAGTGTACAGCTCAGGCAGTGGTCAAGCTTCAGACATCATTTTTGCAGTCTCTGTGGGGGAATACTTGACTCTCACCAGCCCCATAAAAAGACTATTGTCCTCTCTGCAGCTCTGTCATGAAAAATCTGCCTTCTCTGCAGCATCCTGTGCCCTGGAGAGATGCTAAGGGATTTGTCTCATGGGAAAACTGTAAAAATAGGCTATTTAAGGCAAATGGAATGATAGAGGTAAAGGCAAGCTTAAGGGCAGCATGTAAAGATGTGAAAAGCTAAAGCACAGAGGCAGCAGGTTTGGAGCCTTTCATTAAACCTACTTAACAAGTTAAAGTACATCAGACCTATCCAGTTCTGCACAGGCGAGATAAGCCATAGTAGCGCTGTTGTAGTTTCCCCATCACTTCTTTTTGATCATGTCCAACTTTTCATTATACCTGCACACCAACTTTAAAGTGGGTTGCAAAAGCTCTTGAAGAAGAGATTAGAGCAATGTCTGTGTCTCTAGTTTGTCCAACACCAGTGAGATCTTTGGGAACTGCTATCCTGGATAATGAATGCTCATTGCAGAGGCAGGAGTGCAGCACCCTCTGTGGCCCTTGGAAAAGAAGTCCTAGCTGGATTCAGTGATGGAATTTCTTCAAGCTGTATGCAGGGTTAGAGATTCTCAAGGTTAATCCTCTACAGTTGTTACACCATCTGAACTCAGTTGTATATAGCTGCAGTAGGAAAAAATGAGTAACAGAATCAATGTTTGCAATAGTTCTGTCTTTAAACAAAGCTGAGGAGTGTTGGGAATTACCTTTCATGGTTTGTGCTACAGGTGAGCCCACAGTTAAAAAACTACCACCATCTTTTCATGATAGAGTTTATACTTAAGTAGGTGTCAGAATGGATCATACTTATGGTTGAGTGTTTTGATAATGCTTCATTGGTGACAACACAAACACTGTATCCATCTGACTTTTATTTCTACTTCTTTCTACAATAATTAAAGGTGATTAGCTACTTGCAAAATCCTGAAACCATTGCCTATAATTTAAATTTCCATTTTATTTGGAGAATAATCCAATTTAAATAAAATGAAAATACTGCTCCAGTATAAAGGAATAGAAAACTTAACAGAGTGTGAAAATTCATTTGAGGATTTGTTGTTTGTTTTCTTTTTTTTGCCTTGTTGTAGCTTTCATGCTGTTGCTAGAAAATGAAGTTGAGATTAGTTTCCACCATACATGGTATTCCAAACCCGATTTTGGAAAAAATACAGTTTACAGACATTGAAGTATATCACCATGTACAGTTGGCTTTGAGCATTTTGAGGAACTGTACATTTTCACATTTTATTTTGGCACCTGGATCTGATTGAATTATTTGTTATGATGGAAAAGAGTGTAAGAAGAAACTCGTCTACTGTGAAGAAAGGAACTGCCATAAATTTTCTGACATATATGTAGCTCATAAGTGGAAGTATTTAATACAGTACATTGCTCCCTCTCCCAAGTGTCACAAAATAATCCAGTTTGGTTAGATGTATTGGATAAGTGAAAGGCAATAGTGGTGTAGCTGTCCCAGACTCACAGTACTGAGAACTGGAAAGAACATGGTTTGGGTTTTTAAGCTGTCCTCTGCCAACACAGACCTCTTCAATTTACTACATTCTCAAGTGGTTTAACAGACTAATTTTTAAATGATTCACTGCTGGAGTTTCTACTGCTTCCCTCTAGAGACCGTATCACTCTGATAGATGTCACCATTAGAAAGTGCATCAGCAGTCAGGCTTAAATAGCTTTTGTCCGGTTTCATCTCAATATTACTTTATGGGCTGCATTACAGAAATCCTGCTCCTCCCTGGCTGTCCCATTACTCTTAGCTGCATTATTGTAGTCTCTTGAAACTCACAGCAGGACTGAATTCTCCTTGAGCTGTGCTTTTAGTACAAATGCTTTATAAACTGTTGTTTCTACCTTGCCAGTTTGCAGTCTCCTCAGACAAGTAACTTAGCAAATACAAAGTGCTAAGCAGACAGAGGGACAGACATAAGATAAAAACAAGCGTATGCAAATGTCTTGGTTATTATAAACAGACAAGTGCACTGACATTTAACCTACCTTTCTTTCCTTATTTATGCTATTTTCTCATCAGTCATCACAGGCTTGTTAGTTGTAAATTAGTCAAAAAATGTTTTCAAGCATTAGGGCCTTACTCAACTGCATTTCTACAGTCTCAGATGCTGGGTTTTGTAAATATCTCTTCTTGTACAGAACTATACAAACATATTCAGATAAGTCACACAATACTAAATGGAAACAACAGAGGAAGCTAAATTACCTGCTTGAATCAATGAAGAAGCACCCTTACAGGCTTCTTACAGTAAAAATCTTGGCTCAATATACACTTGTCATAAAAAAAGGTAAGGCAGTAGCATGTACACAAAAATGAAAAAATCCATAATGGAATTATAGGATGGTGTTCAAAACCAGTGGTGTATCCTTATTTAGAGTACAGGGCTCAGGTCACAGGATCTGGATGAAGGCAGCTGAAGAATTATGGAAAGAGGAGAAATTATGTGCTACAGATAATAAAAGACCGGAAAAAGACAAATAAGAATAGGATAGTTAAACTTGCAGGAAGATGGATAAAACAAGTCACAAGAAAGGAATGAAAAATTGTATCAGGTATAATTGTTTTCAGCTAGAAGATATGAAAGATAAGGGATCATAAAAAAAATCAAAATCATCCTACAGCACCCAAAAATACATTCCAATTTAAAATTAATTTTTTTTCACTTTTAACCACACATCCTTGACCTTCAAAATCAAGTATTTTCTGTCAAGATCTCAAACCAAGCAACAGAATATAAAATATATGGCTTTGTCACTCTTATAATGGATGCATGTTTTACTCTTTTAGTGAAAAAGTAATGGATCAAATGAAAATTCTGCATACAGGTTTATTAATCCACAAGCAGGACTTAGGCTCATCTGTCCATCTTTTTCCGTGCTTCAGTACTTTTTTTTTTCCTTTTGTAAATGAAAGGGCTTAATAAAAACTAGAAAAAACAGCTGAAATGGTTGATTCTTATTCACCAGATGTACAATGCTTTCTGCTGATTGTCTCAGGATAACAAGAGAAGAAATTTGTCAGCCTGTTTTATCTAATTAGCCAGCAGATCATGCACAGCAGCCAGGACAAGGGTCAGTATAGTTGCCACCTGCCTGGGAAAAGCTATCACAATGACCTGAATGTTGGCACTCTAGGGCAAAATTATGATGGCTTCTTAAACTCTCTTACTGTGTCTCTTCAGCTGCACATAAAATTATTAAAAATTCATTGCACACAGATATTCCACCTCTCAAGCAAGTACTCTGCCTGCCAGGATGAAGCACCATTCCCAGGGACTCTCTGACCTGATTAATATTTAAAATATTTTATTCAAAATCAAATAGCTCCAATGAGTGAGATCAAGAAAGACCTGCTCATATGACCCTAAGAATTCATTACTGTGGACCTTTCCTAGGGGGTTGGGATCTTTTTACATTACCTGCTCACAATCAGCCCTGAGCAAATCTGAGACAGTGTGCCTTTCCCAGATGTCCTAGCTACCAGTTTATGGAGTCATTGATATTAGTTCAGCCACTTTTGCATAAGAAAGTCCATACTTTATACACAGTGGTATAAGATCAATGGGACAGTGAGGGCACTTCAATCAGACCATTTCTCCCCTGAGGCACTGAAAGTAAAAGAGATGGTACATAGAAGAGTCTGGGCTGATATAACCAGAAACACTCTGGGTTTGTTCTCAAGATGAAACAAAAAAATGCTGCATTTCTCAAACTACTAGATAATTTCTGCCTTATCTTTGTCCTGAACACCCATCTCTAGAGGTCAGAGTTCAGGCTTTCAGTTCTTGGCAACACCACTGTTCCCCAAGTGCCTGCCCTGTATCAGCTCATGTGTCTGTGCCCTTGTTTGATTGCAACTGAACTGAGAGCCCAGCAACATTTACTGCAAGCCACAACCAACCCCAGCCAGCTGCTATCGCCCTAGAGAAATCAGCACTTGATCCAAAGCCTACTGAATTCAATGCAAAGACAGCTGTCATCTGGACCCAAATATGAAAATGTTTAGAGGAATAAAAAAAATTTGATTTTGCAGTTTCCTTTTCCAAAGCCAAATAAGTAAAATAAAAATACTTCTGAGTGAAAAATAGTGGTTTTGACATTATACTGAACCAAATCAAGCAGAAACCATTTCCAAGTGACAGGTTTTTCTCTTAACTCCAATGTTCAGAGTTTTTTGCCTGTTAAAATTGCAGGAACAATTCAGTCACCATCATCCTTACACCAACCATGGTCTCTTAGATACTTCTCTAAAAGGCAGTGATTTTAATGTTATTTGTATTACAGCTGTTTCAACTCCAAGTTGTTACAGGAAAATGGGTTTAAAAATCAATTCTTTATCACAACAGTAATTTTAGAGGTATTTGATGCAATGTTCTACTGAAGCATTTTTACACAAGTGCATGTGAATTTATAAAGGGACACACAGTATACCTAGTTTTTAAAACATGATTTGGCTCTGAAAGACAATACTGGCTTTCATTTGAATCCGGCATGAAGAAGACACAGAAAAATGAAAATAAAAACATCCTTATTCCTGTAGTTTTGCATTCAGATCAGAACATTGGATAATTTTGTCCTTATGTGCCTAAAGCTCTAGAGGTGCTATCTGTGCCCGAATATTGCTGTCATAATGGATAGATTCCTGCAGCAATTACACTGACAACTTTCAGGTAAGAGAAAGAGATTCTCTTCTCAAACCCTTGTCTATTCACACACAACTTTCATCATTCACCTTCTCCTCTGTTTCTCAAAATCTAGGAGCATAACACTGTGTTACAAAGCAATGGTTATTTTATTGCCCTATTTTAATTGACATTATTTTCTGAATTTATTTTAGCGTTAATATTCAGTTAGCTTATTATAATGTGATTGGTATACAGAGATTTTTATCTACCGTATGCTGAAGGTATAAGGTTGAGATATATTGTTAGTAACTACTGCTTAGGTTGTGCCTCAGCAGAAATTACTGTTCCTATCCATTTCAGACTGTCTAAGACTAAGGAATAGCCTTAGCCTTAGCTGTGAGGACAAAAGAATTCAATGCATCCCATTATGTCCCAGTGTCTTCCAAGCATCACCTGTACAAATAATTTCTCTTTGATTGGTATATTATTTTGGAGATGTAGAGCAAAAACATGTACCCTGACATAGCTGAGTTCATTTCATAATATTGTGCTGTTTGGAATATACAGGCCACTGGTTTCTTTTGATGCACACAGACTGAAATGCGATGTATTGTCATAATAAAATGTAGCCAGGATAATATTAAAAAAGAAATGGTTATATCACAGATTCAGGCAAAATAAGTTTCAACAAAAAGCACTAATTAAAATGTGCATCTCTGGGTTAATTAAACTTTAGTGATACTGTCATATGCATGACTCTGACATTAAAATTTCTTGCTAATGTCAATTATAAACAGTGATGTCATATTCAAAGCTGCTTTAAGTGATAAATCATTCTCCTTCAGTTTCCATATAAGCTTTTTGCAAGCATGCCTCACAGCAAAATCACAAGCTGGATTTCACTGCTAGAGCTTTTGCTCCCAAACTCGTATTTATTAGCCCACATATAAATGCCTGCATGAAAAGGAGCTGACAGCACAGTGAGGCGTGAATTTCAAGTATATTCCAGCATCAAAGGTCAGAAGCAGATTTCCTATTTGAGTAGCAATTATAAATAGCCATCAGAGGTGAAATAGAATTGACGTACTGGGTTATGTTGTGTTTCCTGTTGATTTTGAAAGGTTAACATTCTGAATGAAAGAAGAAAAACCACTATTTCATCTCTTAAAAAAATTAAATAGTTTCCAAAAAGGGTAGAAATGGGGTACCAGCGAACCCTTTTTTTTCCCCCAAGAGAGGTATTCACAGACTCAGGGATTTAGGGCCAGAAGGACAGTCCAAGGACACCTTTCTATTCGTGTGCTATTGCTTTTCGTCTTCCTTGTCAGATAACTTAATATACATTTCACACCCCAAAGAGATTCACGGTATAGATTGAGAGGCAGATGGTCGCTGGTGTGCACCCTGGGGACCTTATCATCTGCAGCATGTTGAGTCTGTGCAAAATTTCTGTGTCTTGAAAGCCTCCTCGCAATGTAGCTAAACCCAAGGTATCGAGGGGGAAGGACCTTCAGAACCACAGATTTCCAAAAGTATGTATTGCTCTTCCAGGACATGACTACAGGTAATTACCCAAATTCAGCTGGGTTTTTTGTTTATTTTGTTATTTCTCCATCCATAGGTTGCGCTTGATTGGTAACTCTTATCGGCATCTTTCCTTGGATACCACTCTTCTCTTTCTGCTCTTTTATTTCAATATATAATCCACATTTTTGGTGTCATCTCTGTCCTTCTTTCCCATGTATGCCTCCTCAGCAGAAATATATCCAATTCCACCACTGTAAGAGCTGAACTCAATAATTGTTGCTGGAGAAAAACTAATGATAAAAAATACTTTCCTATTCCCAATACATTTTTGATAGCATTTTACTTTTCAGGAGTAATGCTTAGGAATATGTACAACACTGAAGAGATAAAAAGACTCAGCACTGGGGCTCCTATCTAGAGTGAAAATCCTCATGGTTGTGAAATGTTTCATTAAACAGCTGCTGTAACAGTTCCACACTTCAGCATTTAGGGGAAATAACATAGATAGAAGCCTTTTGCTTAAGCTGATTTTGCACAGACCAACTATGAAGCACATCATTATAAATTAAATGACTGACAAGTAACACCTCTCGCAGCCACTTTGCCCTAATGCTCTCGGTGAAGGTCTCTGGATTTGGGGTTTATCTCGGTGACATCATTGGGAAGCCAAAGAAGGAAATTAAACATATCCTAGGTCATTTCCTCTGAACAGGCTTTATATGAAAGATCACAGAGCTCTGTATTTTGAGCAGGAGGTTGTAGCAGGGGCAGTGCTGACAGGGTCCAGGCTTTGTGCCAAGGTATTTATTTACTTGTTGTGTCATGACAAATATTAAGCCACAATCTGAAGTCTCACTGAGCAGCAAAACCTCAGAGGGCCTGACACAGAGGATCTTGCTATGTCTCTCTGTCCCCTCTCTATGGGGAGAAGTCCATGTGTTTCATCAATGTCCTGACCACCTGGGTTTATTCATCATGAGGATGAAAACTATTGCACTTCTTCCAATGAATAACTCAAGAGTTTTTCCTGGAACTGTCAAATTTGCACAATGTTCCACATTTATGAACAAGTCCAAAACAAAGCAGTTGTGATTTAACAACAGCAAAATTTGTTTTAAATATTGAATGGCTGTGTTTGGGAGGAATATTGGCTTGAATCTTTGTGTACCAGGAAATGGCTTCTGTCAGGCATTTGCTAAACAGGAAACAAAACAAGGTTTTAGAGATTATTGATAGAAGTATGTAAAGTGCTACTTAATCAAATGCTTAAAGACTGGTGACTGCAGACATTATCTTTTATTGAGAAAAGCTTGCAGGTTGCAAGAGTGATAGTAAAGAATGATAACTATGAAATAGATACTCAATGAAAAAAATGGTTATACCCATTTAGGAAAATTTACCTCTTTGGTTTGTGTAGTCACTGAAGATGGTTTCACTTGCATGATAAAAGTATATTTTGATATGTAAGTTATCAGCCAGTGCAAATAATACATTGTTCCCTTTGCAGTCAGGATGTGAACAGAACTCACAGAAATATTAGGAAGATGCCAGTACTATGCAAGTGAGCTTCTGAACAAATCACATTTGGCTAAATTGCCTCTCTTAGTCACTTCAGTAATAGCTTGGTGATACACTGTGCTGCTTTATTCACAAAAGAGGCAGATCGCTCTATTCTCTACCTGGTCCTTTGATTCTCAAGTGTGGGGGGAAGAAAAAAAGCACCACGAAATGACATTTCCCCGAGACTGATTCCCCACTGCCTCCCCAGTGCCATAACAGGAAGAAGGAATTAGAGCTTTTTCCTTCAAAGCAGAAATTTTATTTCTGGTCCCCAATAGTAAAAGCCATTTTACAGCTTTTAAAGGAGGTACCTTTGCACCCTAAATGAACACAAAACATGACATATAAACTAATGCTTGTAAACAAAGTGAGATTTGGACAATGAAATCTGTTTGACAGTGCATGAGATTGAAGGGGGCCCAGGAGAAGAAATCAAAAAGCTGTACTACTAAGTCTACAGAATCTGTGATGCAATTTTTCCAGGCTAAACATAAAGGCTTTGTACCATGCAATACAATATGAAAAGGCATCCACTTGCATCCATAAATCTACCTGAAGAACAGCGTTCAGTCTTGGAGCTAGCCTGGGTGTTAGTCTGCAAAGCATCATGAACTCCCATCTGGAGTGAGCACAGAAAGACGTGAGGGTGAAGGAGACTGCTGCTTTCGCCAAGGGTTGATGGGATGGTCTTGCTGCCCTCCTCACTGCCTCTGCCTGGGAATGCTGGAAAGAAAGTGAAAGCAATCAAACAGCAGGGAAGTGGGAAAACCACCATCCAGATGAGCCTTTGTTGTCAAATATCTGCTGATATTTTTTTGTATTCACAGGAAAGCTGATGGGAGAAGAAAACTTTAACTTTTCATTAGCAGTTATATGCCATTGAAGATAATCATATCTCCAGCTGTCTTCACTGTGCATCACTGTTTTGCTGCCTGAAATGCAGAATGTGCTGTTGTATTGGTCTTCTCCAGACCTCACACCAGAAACACATGTACAGTTAATAACCCTCAATTATCTGTGACAAAAATGTCACTTCTATTATACACACTCTTGTCAAATTAACGTAACTATTGTCTCACTTCTTCATCTGACAGGTTTTTTCCATCTTTACATGTAGAAAAAATGTTTAAAAATAAACATGCTACTGAAGTAAGGCTAAATTAGAAGTAGTGAGTACAGAAAGATACCTCTGCCAATGGCTACAAGGATTAGTTCAAGATTTCTCAAGATATGTGATTGCATGTTTCATAGTTACTCCACTATTAAAATCAATTTGTGAGGATTTAGGAGGAAGGTTTCTCCAACTGTCTGTAGTGGAAATATAATAGCATAGAAATAGAAATTGTAATTTAGAAGAGATAAGGGATGAGTTAAAAGAGATTAGTGAATTTAGACAGCACTGCTGGACAAAAAAGTAGCTGAACATACACTGCAAAGATCTCTGTCATCTATTTTGTGTATGTGACTTTATGTTTACATTGTAAAATTGAGTTCTTAACCCTTCTGCTCTTTAACCATTTCACTGGTGAGACTTGCAGGTGATACCTGACAAGCCAGTGTTGTTTCAGGAGTGTTCCTGACATGGATCTGACTGTCCTCCCAAACTGTGGGCTGCAGTTTCCATCTCGTGCCGGTCCATGTAAGGAGAGCAACACGTGCCAGGCACCACAGATGGGTCAACAGCTGGCATATGTGAGCTTTGTGTATCACTGAGTATTTCCCAGCCAACCAGATCACTTTGGAAATTGTTCAGGGAAGACATTAGAAAGCTGTCCAGTGCCATTGATAATGAGAAGAATAATGGTCCACAGAAGACTTGCTGCCAGAGCAAAATGTTGGCATGTGATAAATATCACAAAACTTGCAACTTTTTCACAGCTAGCTCACCAGCCAAATGTTACCCTCTTCCATGGAGGCTCTCACAGCTGTTTTATCAAAATAGAAAAATACAGTCACTGACTATAGTCACTATAAACTCCCTCTACAACTGGCTCAGCACTTGAACCAAATCCAATAGTAACACTCAGCCCCCAAACCTGACCGCATGTCTTAAGCTGCTGACAGTTTTGATAACATTCTCCAGCTGAGAGTAGGAGGGCACTTGCTGTGAAATTTAAACAGATACCAGGAGCAATGTTCTACGTGAGTTCATGACTTCTTTTGAAACCATAATAGTTCTTGACGTTTTCTGTCACTGACTCAGGACACGAAGGCAGAGGAGGGGGATGCTATAGTTCTAAGGCCATAAAACACTGTCAATAACTTTTCTTCAGACATGTTAGGTAACATTCAAAAGAAAAACCAGAAAAGCCAAAGTTCTCAGTCTTCACATGTACAATATTGACAGATTATATGAGAGATTACCATCCTCAGGCCCAATTTTTACTCATAGTCTATTAGTCACGGACGAAAAGATAATGAAAATCCTATCCAAATATTTGGAAATGGAGGCTAGTGAGGGATGCTAGTGTATGCATCCACCACACCACATGCTCAATGTAATTCCTCACAAAGCCTGTCTAGGGTCCAAAGGCCTCTTCCAAATAAATCCTGGGAAGTCTTCTCTGACACAGGTCTTTACAAAACCCAACTACAGTTCAACAGATGAGTCACTGTCATCACTTTTTTTCATACTGACCATCAACATCTTGCTTGGTTTTGTATTGCACTTTGCTGCATTACTCACTTGCTGCTTGCATTTACAATACATTCCTCAAAGCAAGAGCCAGCCCCTTGTGTATATTTGTGCAGTGCCTTGCACAGTGGAGCTCTGGCCTCTAGGTGTTACCATAATATAAAGAATAAACAAAATCTCTGTTTTGGATAACCATACATTTTCCAAGCATAAAGGTTTTGTGTTAGTAATATATAATTAATGACCATCATTTTTCATAAAAAGCAATAGCAGGGTGCTAAACCAATATTAGCCATAGAAAAAATAATATATTTTGCTTGTACCCATAAACACTTATTTCATGCTTCTTGGAAGTCTCCCTTTATCGTAGATATTTTTTTTTCAGGTGAATAGCATGGCAGTGGAAATTGCCGGAAGTATTAACAGAGCCCTGATATAATTGTGAGGGCTGAGACAGAGTGTTCTGCCAAAACGTTCTGAACTCCAGAACTTGCTTTTCCCATCCTTCCACAAAGCTAGAATTAGTTGACCTTTAGGTCATGCTAAAAAGGACACCCTTTTCTACAAGGCTCTTCTGGGAAACCAGGATGAGTGGCTTGTGTTGGGTGGTGAGTAAAACCTTATTTTCAGAACTTTCTGAAGTCTTTTATATTATTCTGCTGATTTTGACTTCTCTTTTACTTCACATATGTTCTTTGACTTTTGGATAGGCTTGTTTTTTCACTGAATCAAAATAATAAATAATGATGCAGTAGACGACTGTTGAAACTGCAACACTTATAACTCTTATAAGAGTTTTAGTAATTTCTGAAGTTTGTTTCCAAGAGAAATGGATTGTAGAAGGAGGAAGGAACAGTCTGTCACTGTTGTGGAGCACAATTTTCCTTGGATTTCCTGCCAGGACTGACACTGTAGCCACCTTGTGTTCTTGTAATGGATATTACAGCAGTAGTGCTACCCAGAGCTGCAGCAGACTCTGCATCACTTCTCTTAGCTAGAGCTCATATTACACGCCAAGGAAATTCAGGAGAGAAATCTCAAGAGGCCAGTTCCATAAATAGCTTAAAATTGTGACTTTTGTTATGGTTTAATATGAAAAGTGCTCTGATTTCAGGAAAGCCACAGCTTGTCATCAGTTCCTAATAGTATGAATGGGACTATTTTTTGAGGTTTCATCTGGGTCCTGAGACTGGTTCAAGTTCCTCTAAGGTGGCTGAAATCAATGCAATGGTACCATGTGTGCTGGATGAAAACAAAAATTTCAGGTGCAATAGATATCCTGCCAATATTTATTTATAAACAGATTTCAGTTTAGGAAACCCACAGTCAGTATGTTTAGCTACTACAAGTCCTAGAGTATGTTGTGGTGTGTAGGCGTCCACCTTACTGAACAGCTGATCAGAGAGTGAGCCAGGCAGAGGAGTGCAACATCATAATTCTGTGTGATCTAACGCCAAAACAAGGTCTATAAAATATAAACTCTGAAATTATTTTATTATTCTAGGTTTTTTGCCTTGGAGCTTGCCAAGATGAGTGCTAGTGCTGTCCTATCCAAAGACAGAGAAGGTTTAGCCTTGTGGATAAATTAAACACAGTCTAAACTGGTTTGCAATCCCTTTATATGAGAGACCTTCAGAATTCACTTTTTGTCTAGGCTTTTCTCTGATCTAGGACAAAGCTGCCTGTTACTTTCTAAACATTACTTCAGTGTAGCTAACACTCACCTTAGTGGGAATTACATAATTCAAAAATACATCATGTCCCTGCTTTTATTCATTATTCAAGATAATAGACAGAGCCACAGAGTGCTTGGTGGGGGTCGGGAATTTCACAGGCAGTGGAAAACTTCTGTCCCTGACCTCAGGAGAAAGAAACTCCTCTGAAAGTACTTTCTTCCTCTAACACAGTGTTTAGAGTGTCTGAATACAGCCAGGGAAGTTTTCTAGGTTTTTATTTGGCATGTACCATTTCTTAAGTTTTTCAGAAGTTTCATTTTCTTCGCTCAGTGTTTGGAAAGAACAAGAAAGCACCACTCACTCCACTATTTCTCTCTTTATCACAATGTGTGAGCCCTCTGTTTTACTAAGAAAGCCAAGCAGAACCCTCCAAACCCCAAAACAACAGATTTTTGATTAGAGCTGTTAAAAAAAATCCCTATATATCATCTTGCCACCAGAAACATTAGGCAGAATATCTGAATTTTTAATCTGAGTAATTGAACTTTTAGATTTTTATGGTATGAACACAGCAATGTCCAACTGAGGAAGATCTGTCTGCAGAGTCACAGAGACGTTTTAGACAAGCAAAATATATTTCTACTTGGTGGAGTGCTTAAAGGCTCTTAAAGAGGCAAATCTAAACACAATTGGCTACCCCTTGAATAAACAGCTGAAAGACAGGCTCCCTCATGCTGTGTATCCAACTCCTTCGGAAATAGAAATATTCTACCTAAGGTCTAGACTACATAAATGAAAGGCATGATTCAAAAGCTGTACTTTTAAGCCAAATTATCGGCAAGTAAATCAAGTAGCTTCTATCATGATGAAATAAGAGTACACCCCAGTAGATTTCATTTGCTTAAGTTCTGTCATTTGGTGGAACCCTAATTAAAATGGCACAATTTACTTATATAGAATAAAGTCTTTGTTATGGCAAATGTCTTATCATGGAATTATAAGAGGATCATTACTACTTCTCCCACCTCTTTTAAGTGTCATTAAAGGGTGCAGGAGCTCCAGGGAGCAGGAGTGGACAAACCTTCACCAGACTTCTAGACACCTTACCAAACAATACCTTCCTCTGCAAAGATGAGCTGGTTTTGTATCACTTTACAGTAAAGCTGAACATTTTCTAAGAACAAAAACACCCCTGCTCAAGGTATTTTCTTAGACACACATTCCAGCATAAGTCAAGCCTCAGGGCACGGTGTGAGTTTGTTTCTCAAGAGGACAGAATTCATGAAAAGAGAAAATACTAGAGAGAAATATAAGAGCATAGCACTCCTCCCACATCATCAAGCACCAGTCTTTGCTTCAAACAACGATCAACAAATCCCTGTGTGAGCAATGAGAAGAATGATAAATTTACCACAGGGCAATAAAATAAACTGCAATAGTAACTATTCCTACTGCTCAGAAAATGTTAGGCTGGATGGTTTTGGTCATGGATCCGAACAAGACATTAGTTTCTAGTGCTTTTAGCTACTAGAGGCTGGCAAAATATTATGAATTTATCTGAAATAAAAACAAAAATTAAGTCCATTCTATGACTTATTGTAACATGGCAGTGGAGCACAACTTCTTAATTCTCTCTTTGCCTCCTTCTGTCCCTTTCCTTGCACAGTAAAAAGTGTTTTGGGGAATTGGAAGCTCCGTTAGTCTTGTTTGCTTCTGTATGAAAGCATGATCCCTAGGATTTAAAATATTATCTTTGGGACTTGGCAATTTTGAATGCATCCACGGGCACAAAACTTAGTGGGGAAAACCAAAATGAAAACCAAAACAAGCAAACCAATAAAAAAATAAATAAATAAATAAAAGTAATGGGGACAATAATGAGTCTAAAAATAAGAACTTCAAGCATTTGGGTTGCCTGAAGACAAAAAATTATATATTTTTTTATTATTTCAAAATCAAAATAACATATATCCAAGCCTTTTCTCTTAAGTTTTTATTTTACCAAGAAAATAAACCTTTTTTTTTAATTACCTTTTAAGCATAGTAGTTTCATTTTAACACTAATAAAAAAGGAGTTCAAAAGCTATGATATTAATAACACATTTTTTCCTCAGGTTGACCAAAATTGTAAATTTCAAGGGTTATTTTGTATTTTATGGATGTATTTAGACACCTTTTTTTTCCCTGTTGTTGCAAATAGACTTTGCTTGCTTAAATTTCATGTTTTATCCAATTACCTGTTAGCTGAAGTATTTATCAAATATCTCACACTTTTGCTACCTTCTCTCTTTTCTTTCCCATTAAGAACATATACAATGTACATCCCTCTGATTGTTAGTTTACACAATCTACCCAGTAGGTCTTCCAGAGATCTATTGTGGTAGGAGTCACTGTCACCCATGCGGCTGCTATCATCCTGGAATGGCCTGGGGGGATTGGGTCAGGGACTCCAGTCTCTCTCTGGGTTATTGGGATTCTCCTACCTGACATTGTCCCTCTATGCTCCATTCTGTGTGTGGGAACAAGATTCTTGTCACATATCCTAACAATACCTAGTATAAAAGGATGGCTGGGTGGGGTAAGGGTCCAAAAATCCCTGCTCTGGGTGGAGGTACTCTTCAGTCACGTTCATGCCCTCTTCTGGTTACATCTCTAAATCTCTTAAGCATTTGAGGAATGCTTTCTCTTGTATTATTGCTTAGAAAATGACTGTTGCTAAAACTGATTTACCATTTCAAAGAAAACAAAACAATTTTTTTTTAAAATTATTTTCTGTGTCTTTTTCTTCCTACTTGAAAATGTTCATCAATCAATTCAGAAAAGAGAGAGTAAATGAAAAAGCCATGTCCACTGTCAGAGATTTTTTCAGGGGCTGAAGTATCAGAAACAGATGGCATCTAACATGACAAAGTTATGAACACCTTTGGTTGGTGGGCTGTGGGCATATTATCTTCTGCCACAAAAAATGCACTATATGTACCAGCCTTCTCTACATCAGTCCTTAACAGCTGATTCTTTGTGAAATGTGTCTACAACACATTGTGGGGTGACAGTAACCAGTCATATTTTCATATTTCAAGCTGAAGCTTCTTTTACTGAAAATTTCCATTTTTGCAGATTTTAATTTCTGATAATCCCTCTTGTAAATTCCATGCTTTGATCCTCTATGTTTACCGGTCTCCTTGCTGGAAATGGCTACAAGCACAGATGCTGCAGCATTGGTGTAATTCTTCTGTCACATCTAAAAAGAAGCCTTGTTTCTTCTGCTTTGGCAGAACTACAGCAAATATTGCAGTGTCTGGCTACCGAGCCAGGAAAATGAGAAGTGGTTTGCTGTGATACAAAATGAGAATTGCCAGATGATGAAGCCAATCATTGACCAGCTACAGAGAGCAGAGCAGTGCCCCTGGGCCTCTGAAACTGCTGTGAGTTCATAGCAATTCAAACTGAGTTATCAGCAAAACCATGAGAATTTTTCCATATAGAAAATGGCTGGAGGCCATGCATGGCCAGTTCTGCTCAGGAACAGCAGCACCAGAAGACAACCCCAAATTTTTCAAGAGCTCTTTGCATTAGGGTTAGATTGAAACTCTTTCCTCTTGTCTAAGATTCTTGTTCATTCATCTTTTTCTTGGCTTGTTCAGCACTTGAAAAAGGATCGCTAATTGCTGTATTTTTTCAGGAGCTATGGTTGCACTCTGGACCTGCTGAAGTAGGGTAACACATTTCTAGGCAGACACAGAGACTGAGGTTTTTTTAAAAGTATTTGAAAAATAAGGGTGGATTTTCTGCAGTTCATTGCTCTCTTCTGAATCTTGGGTGGCAATTGATAAACCAAGAAACAAAAGCAATCAATCAATCAAAACCCACTAATGCTTGCTTGTTTCTTGAGTCCTTTAGCCACTTCAATGACAGCATCCCCCTTTGGAAGGAAATGATCCCTCTTACACATACAGCCATATTTCAGTATTTTTCCTGCATAGTTCCTAGTATCAGCAATGCTGCTCCCGACAAGACATTGTACTGTGCCATGAGGGTCTTATGCCATTATGGGAACTCATCTGTATTTGAATGACAGGAGCTAGAAGTTACTGATCTCAAAATTGAGGGTTGATGTGCACAGGGTGTGCATAAACAGAGTTAAATATGACAAATTTATTATAATTTTTTATTTTTCATTGTAAAAATATCAGCCAGCTAAGCTTTCCACACACTTTTCCTTCACACCCTCAATTGTCAGGTAACAAAAATAACAATTTTTCTGATCAAGTATGACAATATTACAATTATAAATTAGGACACATATGATTTAGTCTCTCTCCTGATGTGCAAGTAGAAGCTGCTTTATCTCCCTTTAAATTGTAGACAAGATTTGTGTTTTGTTCACACATAATGTGTGCTTCTTTCGTTCAAAACCTAAGACATTTCTAATTTTGTCTATTTACTTTCATCACACAAATAAAAACTTTTCCACATTATTTCAGCATTGAATTTGTATTGAAAAATCTGTTACTTCTTTGTGTGACACCCATTTGCTCTTGGGTAGCAATACTTCCCTACGAAATTTTTAAAAAAGGATTTGCTCACCAGTGAAGGGTGAAGGATCTGCTTAATTATATAAAACCATTTGAAATTCCAAAGATTCTCATGGGAAAAAACAAATTAAATAACCCTGTAGGTCCACCTGGGTCAGTGCCCTGTCTTACAATCTTAGTCAAAGACCATGTTCAGAGACTGGTTACAATGTGCATCTCTTTGTTCTTTTCACTATTTTTTCACTCTTTTCATTACACAAAGTATGCACATTGCAAGGCTTGAGCCATGATCAAGGCTACTTTCATTCATGAGAATTAATATCAACCACTGTTTATTGATGTTAGAGGCATTACTTCATTTTATGTAATATATGCTGATATGTGTCTACCACACCATGTTTTAATAGATGTTTCTATACACAACCATTAATAATCACTTAAAGTAATTTTCTGATACAGTCTAGGGAATTATTGACCTTACTTCATGCAATCATTCTTTTAATAATGGATTCCGTAGATTTTCTTTAGTGCAATAGGGTAGTTGATTATAATAAGTCTGCAAAGTTTGATGATAACCTATCCTGTTCCAGAAAATGGCTGATGAACATGGTAAGACATCAACTCCAGCAGAAGCTCTTCAGTGATTGAAGTGGAGGGAGGAGGAAGAAGTTGTGTTCAATGGAAACAAGGACTCATTGCCAAAAAAACAATGTAGAAGAATAGCATATGATGGAGGGATAGGCACAAAAGCCTACAGCACAAAATGAAATTCAGCTGGAAGAAAACATAAAATGCAATCAGGAAATACTTTGAAATGCATTAGATGTAATAACAGGATGAGAGAAAGAAGGATGTGTTAGTCAAAGGGAGAGGTAGAGCTATTGCAGGGGACAAGGAAAGCCAAAGTGTTCTTGCTTCAGTTTGGTTGCTTTATCCTATGTAGAGGGGTTAGCTCAGATCAGTCACTTACCATGGTTAATATTGATAACAGGGATAAAGAAAAGAGGCAATATTACAGAAAAAAACAGATCAATTATATTAAGATGGCTTAGATTTTTCAAGTTATTCCCTGATGAGAATCACTTAAGGCAACTGGTTAAGGCAGTTTTCTTGGATGACTCGTATGGACCCAGTGGACTGAAAAAAGGCAAACAACCAGTATCCATTAGGGGAAAAGGAAGGGAGTAGAGAGAAGAAAGCTTAGAGGAGGTATAAACCCAACAGAATATGTAATATTGATGCCTGTAAAAATAATAGAAGCCATGTTATTAATCAGTTTGCAAGAACCTCAAGAATAATCAGGTAATAATAAACTGCCAACATTTGTTAGTCATTGCCAGATTTTATTCAAAATGGTCTTGTTTCCGACCAATATTTCAATATTAGGACAAATTTACTAGAAGACACAAGAAAAAGTAGATGCAATCTCTTTTGACTTCAGTAACATTTATGTTTGTTATCAAAGTAATGCTAGTTTGATAGTAGTTCAAGTAGTCCTATAAGCATAAAAAACAAAAGAAAACAAAAACAAAATCAATGTGAAAAACTGAGTTAAGTTACGGAGTTAAGTCTCAAAGTAAAGAGAGCATTTAGCTCACACAATGATCTCATCTATTTGATATTTATTATCCAATTACTATTTATGATAATGATATAAACAATGGAACAGGAAAGTACATATCTTAAAACTGGGCATGACACCAAAACAGAAAACAAAGACTTTGGATGTGGGATAAGAATTCAAATTATGCTTATAAATTGAAGAAACTATAATTACAATAGGTTCCATAATTACAAGCGTAAAGGACTAATCTAAGTGGAAAAAACCTTATATAAAAATTTATGTTGAGCAACAGCTATCTTGAAAACTGCAGTGCAGAAAAAATTCTGACACAGTGGAATGCACACATGACAAAAATAAGTGCTGAAAATAAGACAAATGACATTTTAAGATGTTTTCTTTAGAATAAGTTTTATGTACATAACAAAAGGAAGAGAATTATACCTCTTCATTCAACCCTGTTAAAGCTTCTAACAAAAGGTCATATCCAGAATAATTGGAGAAAAAATAAAATGCAAAAATAAAAGTCTTCGAAAACAAGATCAGTGTGGGAAAGTGTCTCAGATTAGAGAAAAAATTCCTAGGTGGAAAACACTCTGAACAGGTGCCTCCCCCACAGCAAAGGTTTCTGGCATTCCTTCCCCTCACAACAACACAATATCTCGGCTGAAAGTGGGAAAAAGAACTGTTTAATTAACAGACCACACAGTGGAAGGGGAAAGGGGAAAAGGGGTCATTAAACCTGACTAAACAGTTGATGAACTTTAGTGTCCTTTTCCTCAGGTGTAGCTTCCCCTTTCCGGGGTCCCCGGAGGGACCGGGTGGAGTTACTCTGGTGGCTCCCTGGAGGATTCTCATCCGCTGTCCTCCAGGGCTCCTCAGGTTCTCGAATGAGAAAGCAAGTCAAAGAAAAAGGTCCAAAAACGATGAGAAAAGCAATCCCAGGGAAAAAAAAAACCAAAAAGAAAACTCAAGCAACAGACACACCAGTAGCAACAGCAACTGACTCCAAAAAAACCAAAAAAACAGTGTCCCTTCCTTCTCACTCCCCCGTAGAACAGTCGAGGGAAGAGTTTCAAAACATCCTGTGCTGGCAGAGCTTCTCCCAGCTGCAGGACACAGTTAAATCTACAGGATCATATTTCTGGTCAATCATACAAACGATAGGGAATACAAAATATCATTATGCCACCCAAAGACAAAAAGGAAAAGAAAAAAAAAAAAAAAAACCGGGAGAAGACTAGGAAAGGGATGATATACAAAAGGTTATTTCAAATAGGAGAGAGATGTGTCGTCTACAGCTATGGGGTTAGGAAACAAGTTGAGGGTCTAATCTAGAACTCAGGATAGACATAAGGAGAGGCTGTCCAAGTATAACAATATTTAAACAACAGGTTATGTGTTTTCAGAAAAGTTTCACACCAGCAATTCACAAAGAATTTCATCAACGTCTGCCAAAATCTGTTACCCAACAGTAAGCATCAGTTGGGATCCTCAAACACAGGAGCATGAGCTGTTTCTTCGTGGCTTGTGAAAAGATCATCCTTGGGGTTTAGGAATCAAAACAGCACATTTGAATCCCCTAGAAATTTGCCACTGCATGATTCCTTTGTTTTCTGAAGGAAAAATTTTATTAACATTTCTGCACTGATTCACCAAAACAGGCTTCCTTTGTCCCATCACTTACCAATTCCACAGGCAGTACTCCTCTGTACTATGAAGTCTCCATTTACTGGGGAAAAGAGAAAAAGAAAAGAAATGGTGACACTGAATTGAAAGAATGTATTGGGAAGACCGATAAGATCATTTCATCAATTCACCCATGTACTTCACACAGTCACTTCAGAAAAGTCCCTTGTCAACAGTAAGAACTGTGGGGTAATACTGGTTTTAATCTATAATTAACCTCAAATATGCCACTGTTTCAGAGAAAGAGGACCCAAACTGACAATCAGACAGGTATTTTATATGTATATGAGTAAGTGGGTCAAAAATAGCCTTTTTGTAAAGAAGAATGCATATTTTTATGGCATCATTACACTTCATCAATGAATATTTATCTTTAAAACAATAACAGATGAGATAATAGGACTAAATGGTCAAAAATAAAGTGGAAAAAATCTTGCTTAATAAATACATATATGCACAATTAATTTACAGCTCTAGAGAAAATTAAAACTATTTCTAGAGAAAATTAAAACTATTTCACTAACCTCCCCCTGCTCCCTGACAGGAAATATCTTGATGTTCTAGTTTTATGTATGGTTTGTTTATTCATAATTTTTTTTATTTTATATTTTTAACTGTGTTTTATGCTTCCTCCCTTTGTGCTTTGACAAAAAGCTATCAGCCTAATAGTGTTTGGAACTGAGTGAATGCCAGGGAGCAGATGCTTGAAATGAAGTTTAGGCAACTGGAAATGCAGAACAGTATGTTAGCTACTGTGTTAGCCATTTAACTCTTTTTTACCATCAGAGCCATAATTTAATTTTCTTTTACATGCAGAAGTGTAGGCTGTCTCTGGGAGATCAGGATACAGCTCAAGCTGTGTGCCAGTGGACTGAAGCACATCAATCTAAGGCAAGTGCGGCAAGAGAGTTCTGTTACTTGCTCAATTCAGTTGATTTTGATTCCTGTGCTGAATGCCTATGACCCAGTGATACTTCATCAAAGTTTTTCACTGGACATTCCACAAGAATGAATTCAAAACCATTATATTTTTCCTTAATCTGCTATTGTCTCTTGTTTAGTTTCACATGTGCTGGAATCCAGTACTCTCTCCCTTGTCTTCCTCCCTTTTCACTTCTTAAGAAAACAGATAAAAGAAAAACAGTGTATGCTTACTATAAAATACATCTCCAGCTAGAAACATTCCTCCTTTAATCTGCCAGCAGGTTTTAGGCAGAGAGATTTTGCAACTTATCTTGGATAACTTTTGTTCATCCAGGTACTGTGAAGGCAACTTTTCCAACTAGGGATCTTATTACATAGTTCCTCTTTCCTGTGAGTTTTTATGGAGAGGGCACAGATGAAAAAAAGTCTAGTTTTGCACTGCTACACAAACAATTATTTTAAAATGTCCAGTTTACCCACTTCAGCATTTGTACCCTATCAGATGCTGAAATGAGCTGATATATAACCATTTCTAGTCTGGGGCTAGGCTTGTGTGGCTGCTTTCTTCTATCTCACTTTGATGCAACTCATTAGAAGCCCACTCAAGCTATTTTTGCAACACCATTTTTTCAGTCTTAGGGAGATATAACAGCTGCAAAGAAAGCAGATAAATAATGACAGAAGGCAGCTTTAGAGGCAACTCCCTTACTTTTTTTCTTTTATAAGATGTTGATGAGGCAACTTTGAAAACTGAAGACTGACTCAATTTTATCCTTCTTGGGGATTTCAAAAGAGCAGTAGAGTTTCATGACTATCACGTGGAAAAAGGTAGACACTTTAAAAAAATAATAAAAGCATTATTAGGGCCGTGCTCTGACCAGCTGAGCTGATCTCAGGGTGTTCATCCACTTTCAATAAATTTTTCATACATCTCAACGTATCACTCCTAACCATTCTTAGACTGCCATCCCCACAGGACAAGACCCACAGCAGCCTACTCCTTGTCTTGCCCAGGACAGAAACAAGCCTAGGATGAGTATCCAGAGAACTAGAGATCACTGTTGTATATACTGTGCATCATAACTTTCTAACGCTCTTTATCCATCCATTTATCTCTGTAGGAAGACACACATTTAAAAGGGCTTTGCTTCCTATTCCCTTCTTTTCAGGCCAACAATTCATGATAGACTCTGCCATATGAAGAAAGCAGGGGAGGCGAAATCCTCAGCTGAAGAGGAATCCGTACTGTATGGAGAGAGACCATGCATTACAAAACATGAGGCACCTTATTACAATTTTTCAGTTAAAAGAGAAGTGCAAACTTTGTACCTGTTTAAAGAAACTAGCAAAAAAGATATCTGACAAAATATGTGCCCCAAAGACATGTTGTCCCCATTTTGTCCAGCTGTTAGAAGAGGAACTCAAGTCCATAAAATTTGTAGTAGAACGGTGAAAGAAGGATCATCCTGTAATAAGAACCCAGGGGGTGGAAAAAAAAAATAGTTTTTCATCTGTGTTTAAATGAACACAAAGAGGCGTCCATGCTTCAAATTCAGTGATAAAACAGCTGTCTCCAGAATCAGAGTCTGATTCTGATCTTAGAAACAGAATCCAGAATCTTAGATGTGTCTACATTAAGAAAATAGTTGAGATTGGACACTGAATTTATGTTTTAAGAACAAAACATATGCAGATGATAACTCAACCACACTGGCAAGTTTGGATACTATGGGCAAGAATACACTAATTTATTATATTTTATTATGGATATGTTGTTTGTTGGGACTATTTATCTCTTAGAT
Source organism: Origma solitaria (assembly GCA_013397895.1). NCBI lineage: Eukaryota > Metazoa > Chordata > Aves > Passeriformes > Acanthizidae > Origma > Origma solitaria. The sequence continues at coordinate 1,114,191 of VZRL01012172.1, read as the reverse complement.
CAGTAACAAAGTGAGCAAATAATTTTATGAATGATGTGGGCATATATAGCAGCTGGTTTTAGGTGGTGTTTCTGGTCTTGCAATTCAGAGTAAGTTACATCTTCCAGAAGCAGCTCTAACAACAACAGCAGCAGTAATGAGAGGCTGCTAAATTGGCTAAAATTTGTACAAAATGTTCAAGTAAAATGATGTATTCCCTTGAATTTTATTGAAACCGTTTAACATAAGTTACTTCATTCAGCCTAATTCAGTTTATATCCAACAATTTTGCAGTTAATTAATGCTTTTTTGGTCATAGACACAAAAAAACCCCTATAAATCAATAAATCAATTTAAAAGAAAAAAGTAAATAAAGTCTTCAAATGAAAGAAAATATAATTTGCATGAACTACAATCCTGATAAACAATGCGAAGAAAATAAAGAGATGTGTTTCTGGCTTCTATATAGGATCTTCTCAATCTAAGAACGTAGATGGATTTCTAGCAACCACGTGACACAGAAAGGAAATTAAATTGGGTGTCACAGAAATTTAATATGGGAACATGATCACCACTTGTCTTAATTTACACCATGCAAATCTGTCTAAATTTCAGCAAAACTCAACCAAATCATCAGCCAAGTCCCAGACCCGGGCACACCCAGGCCTGGCTGTCCCTGCCCAGCCCCCTTGTGCTTCTGTCGCCCCTGTCCATGGGCCAGGATCCAATCTCGGACCCCTGGGACCACAGCCTCCTGCCCCAGCAATGCCAAAGCACCGACTGTCCCCACCTATATCTCCTGAACAAATTACTTCTCTGTGAGTAGGGTAAGGGAAGAAGCCTTCACTCAACACATCACATTAACAGCCTAATTTCATTAACTGCAAGAAATTACGTATAAAAGGAACTCCAAGCAGGGATGAAGAGGAAAGGCAGTTCTGCTGCTGCAGCAGCTTTTGCTAGTGGAATCCACACTGACAATCCAATAGAGACAATAAATAAATAAATAAATTGAAACTACTGTCTACATCCCACACCTAAAAGGAGTTTTACCATGTCAAGGCTGAGACAACTTGGCCAGGAGGCTTTTTTTGAACACCAATTGTTCATGCTACTACTGCAAGCTAAAGAACATAAGAAAGGAAGAAGAAAAGGAAAAAATTAGGAGTCCTAGTAGCTATTTGGTGGGGGAGTGTTAAGCACTAAAATCATGTCAGGAAGAATTACAATATTAGTTTATCACTTTGGGATACTTCTGAATGAAAAAAAAAAGTGTCATATCTTCAAAAGAAAAGTGAAATGTTTTTAATCTATGACTGAAGGTACTGAAAGATATAATTATTTGCCTCTCTTTGCAATTTTGTTCTACAAAAGGAACAGTTTCACGGTTTCTACTTAAGCTCTCACTTTTTTTATTATGTTCTTCTCTTCCTGTTTCATCTCTCCCCCATATTACTCCACAGTACTATTTATCCCTCCCCCAGGTCTAAGAAAGTGACAAATTTTGATACTTTTTTTTATCCTGTGTTGTACTTTTTTCCCTTTTCTTACCTTATTTTCCCTTCATTTCCTTAACTCCTTCCGTCTAGTCTTGTACATAATTTCCAGCTCCCTTCCTTGATTGTCTGTTTATTTCTCCCTTTTCTCTCAATTCTTTGTTTTTGTCTTCCTAGAACCCAAGTTCTGATCACCTTTCTGCATATTTTGACACTTGCTTCTTGATTTCTTATTTTCTTGATCATGACCTTCATCTTCCCAAACTCAAGAAATTGAGCAAGGACAGTAAGAGTTCAGCATGACTGAGTCATATTAAAGGGCAAGAAGCAAATGCACAGGCAATGGAAGCAAGGACAGGTATCCTGGGAAGGGTATAGGGACACAGTCCAGTTGTGTAGGGGTGGTGTAAGGAAGGCCAAGGTGCTGCTGAATTTGGCAAGGGATGCAAGCAATAGCAAGAAGGGCAGGTATGTCAGATAGAAGAGGAAGGTCAAAGAAGGCACCCATAGCCCTTCTCCCCTGTACCCCCCACCGATAAAAAAGGATGGCAAACTGGAAAAAATGGATGAGGAACTGGATAAGGTACTCAACAAGGTTTTTGCCTCAGTTTTCAATGGGAACCTCTCTTTCCACAGCTCTCAAGTGAGTGGAATACAAGAAGGGGACTGGAGGAACAAAGTGCTTCCCACTGTAAGTGGAGTACAGATTCATGAGCACCTGAGGAATCTGATTGTGCATAAGTCCAAGGGACCTGGTGGAATACATGCCAGAGTCCTGAGGGATTTGGCTGATGGCATTGCCAAGCTATTCTCCATCATATTTTAAAAGTCATAGCAATCAGGTGAAGTCCCAGGTGACTGGAAAAAAGGAAACTTACCCATCTTTAAAACTGGTAGAAAGGAGAACCCTGGGAACTACTGACCAATCAGCCTCCCCTGTGTGCCCAAAAAAATCATGGAATGGATCCTCCTTGAAGCTATGCTAAGACACATGGAGGACAGGGAGGTGATTCAGGACAGCCATCATGGCTACACCACGGACAGGCCTTGTCTGATCAACCTAGTGGCCTTCTGTGATAAAGTGACTACATCAGTGGACTAGAGAAGAGATTCAGATGTCTCCTGTCTGGATTTCTGAAAGGCCTTGGAGACAGTTTCCCTACAACATCCTTCTCTCTAAATTGGACAAAGAAGGATTTCATAGGTAGAATATTTGGATGAGGAATGGTTGGATGGTTGCCTCCAGAGAAGAGTGGTCAATTGCTCATTGTCCTGACAGGTGTCAGTGACAAGTGGTGTCCCTCAGGGGTCTGTTTTGGGACCACTGCTATTCAATGTCTGCATCGATGACAGACAAAAGGTTGGGGCAACCTTCCACATGGGTTACTGCATCCAGCTTTTGGGTCCCCAGCAGAGGGGGACATGGACCTGTTGGAGCAAGTCCAGAGGAGGGCCATGAAGATGATTAGAGGGACAGAACACCTCCCTTATGGGGAAAGGCTGAGAGGTTGCATGGCCTTTAAAGCAACCTGGTCTAGTAGAAGTTGCCCTGACCAGCATGCGTATGTGGTGGGGTGTTGTCCTTTCCAGCCCAAGCCATTCTGTGATTCTCCATCTTTAAAATCAGTAGGCATGATGAAGAAAGTGTAAAATACTGGAAACAGAAAATTCATAACCTGTACAAGACCTGTCTGTCTATCCCTTCCTCTGGCACAAGATTGCTGTAGTTATCAAGGGATTTTTTTTCAAAGGAGCCTTCCTCATCCATCTCCTACCCATGGGATAAAGAGAAGGAATCCTCCCTGTTATTAGAAAGATAGAACAGCTTTTGTTGCCCCAAGAAGCAAAGCAAGAACATATGCTTGGAAACTGTCTCAAATGTTGATGTTGCTCCTGTTTGCAATAGCGTCCATAGTCCCAGAAATTCCTTCAGGAGTCAGGGTGACATTTTCAAATTGACCTACTGTTGAATCCTTACTTCTGCTTCTTCTGAGAAAGGTGAGTTACATTACATATAAGCAAGATTTTTTTTAGCTGAGTGAAACCATCTAACCCCTTCAGAAAAAAAAAAAATAAAAAGAGGAAGAAGGGGCCAAACATGCCTTTCTGAAAAACTTTTGTTTTGGGCAGAGCTAAAAAATTAAAGAAGATAAATGTTTCCTGGTGGTGCAATTCTACTACTTAATGTCGGTAATCAATCACTCACAAGACCACTGTATGGGCACTCTCAGCCCCAACTTCCAGCTAAGGTCATCCAAACCCATCCCTGAAAGGAGTACCTACTCCCAGCACAGGAGATTTTTTCAAGCTGCTCTGCACTGATCAGCCTCATTTTTATGGACTTCCTAAATGCCCATTCTGTCAGAGAGGCCCCCCGTTTTAGAGCAGAGAAGGGTAGACACCTGTGTTTTAATTGCTGGTCTGACCTGGCAGATTAATTTAAACCCTTCTCCCTCCTGAGAGTACCACACCATGAGAATACAAAAATATTCTCATTTACCTTCCACTTCATCACTGATATCAATGACAGACTTCTTGCTGACTTGGGGCTTGAATAAGTTGCAATGTAATTATATTACTGTACTTTATAGTGTTATATTTTTACATTTTATACCGTAATTATACAGCACAGAATTAATTGCATGCAAATGTGTTAGCATGTCATTAATAAGATTTATCACACATTCTTCCAAGTAAATTACAAGAAATGATCATAACATGGTAATGATGTGGTGTCACAGTTTTTAGGAAAGTCTGAATGGGAGGGTTAGGGCTTTTATACAATAATTATTATGCTGCCTAATGCAAAAGCCCAAGAGTTTTTTCAGGAGAACACATTCATTGCCACTGTTGCTCATTCAAGACCCTCAGACACTGCTGAAACAAATGTGTTCTCAAGTGCTGGCTTAAAGCAGAATTTTCTCCGTACCAGGCCTTAAGCGCTCCATGTCTGTGCATATATCTCTACAAGACTGTATAACATATTGTACAACTTAGGCTTAATCTTGAGCAGTCTACAGTCTTAGAAATAACTGAAAAAGCTTACATTGGTCTCTAATATTAAGAAATTAAATTTAAAGTATTTCATCTTCCTATAGCGCTTTAATTTCTACCACAGATTTTCTACTGTGCCTCACTGTTCTTCCTTTAATGCTACTATCAGAAACACAGTCTTTTCAAGGCAGATGCCGATTTTCCATGTACATCGGGAAGCCATTAAATAGCATGGAAACCACACTACTTAATATGGTTAAGTAATGCAATTCTGCTACTTAAGCTAGAGTAATACTAAGAAAAATTTACTATAAGCAAAACAGGGAGCATGCCAAAATAGGAAGCCTGACACGTGCTGTGTGGGGATCTTCTTTGCACTCCAGTCAACATATTTTACCCCTTTGCAAGTCCAGTGAATCATTCATACTGTAAAGCAGTAGTTTAATTTCTCAAACAACAACATCAAGCAAGATTTACAGAAGTAACGGCGAGCAAAATTCTTAAGAAAATCCTTAATGTCAGTTCAAAGGAGGCTAACACCTGTGACAATTCATTAGAAATATAAACTGCAAAGTCTGTGACAGCAAAATCAGATAATTTGAGGATTAAGGTAAGGACAGAACACGCAGGTTTAACTCTGCCAACTTACATACTTAAATAGGTTCCACTTATAATTAAATTTCACACTGTTTCTGATGGGAAGAAAAAAAACCAAGTAGCCTCTACTGTTCGTAATACACTTTTCACAAAATTTTGGCAGCTTTGATCAGCTTTGTCATTTCAGGCAGGCAGTAGTTTTTATATTGATTCAGGCATCAATCTGAACATATTTTTTTATTTCAGAATTAGCATACCAAAAGTGTTTTGTGAGTTATCATGCTAATATGTTCTATCAAAGACTAAATTAACATTTTACTGCCGCTAACCAGAGGCAATGTTTCATATACAGCTCAGATGATGTTGCCAAACTTTTCACATTACCAGCTGTTTAAATTTGAGGGTGCTTAATATCTGTGGACCTAAAGAAAGATCTTTTGAAAATAATCTAACAAAGCCCCCCACAGTCCATTTCCAGTATTCCCAAAACTAATGAAGCCCCATACTGTTCCTGATCTCTATTGTGCTTCCTGTAATGAGGTAAAGCACAATGTTCCAAACACCATTATGCAGCACCCCTTTCCATCTTCACCTTCCTTTCATTTTTTCTAACATTTTTTAATCTCAATGGTATTCTGAAAAAGGGTAGGAGAGCAGAAGAGAGGAGGAAACTGCTAACCTACTGCATCTGAACTGCTTTCATTTCCTGGGAGTAAAAGATAATGACATAGTGGTAAGTCTGTATTTTGGTGTTTTCCACCATCTTCGCATGAACATTTTCTACTCTTCCAAAGCAACCACCCAATGTCAATGGTTACCAATGGGCATTATTTTTTTCCTGGCAAAATTCCTGTCTACCACCACAGAGGTTTCCTATGGCAAACATCCCAGTTTCATCTTACCTGTAAATGCACAGATCGTGCAGAAGCTGCTGCTTAGCAGGGAGCAATCATTGATCACCATTCAAGCAAACTTTCTTGACTTTTTTGAGACCTGTATAATGAAATTCAGCATGACATCTGTGAAATTGTGGCAGCAGAAGTTTGTATCTTCTACAGAGAAATAGAATTTTTTCCAGGAATCTGATAGCAACAGTTGAGGGTAGATGGAAGTTTTCACATTTTGTCTGAGAATGGCTTCTATCTATGATGAGGAACACAGCTATGCATTCTGCTTAGACTTAGAATAAACATTATCTAGGTTTAAATTCACACATAAAATGCCATTTAAAAGAACAAACTTTAATATGCATTCAGAACAGATACACTCAAGAACAGAATTTAACACAGAATTCTACAATCACCCTTACATAACTAATCATGACTTAAAAGTAATTAAATCTAGATAATGCCAAACTGTATTATCCAGGAAGTTGACTAGCTCCAAAGAATTACCTATCTCCTTTGTCACTTTTTGATACTCAAGAGTGTTGAAAAGACTTTTCCATCAATGTGAGGATATCACCAGATTTTGGTAATGTCAGATCGGAGGTACCAAATTCCTGAGTACGGATACTGTCTCAATCAATGATGTAAAGAAATACCAACTACAGCAATAATGACAAAGAGCAAGAGCTAGGCTGTTACTCAATTATTATTTGCATTCACTCTGGGATCTTCAGGAAGTCTGTACAAACCTGAGAAGAACTATGTTCCCACCAAGTTGCTCTCTACATAATCAAACTGCCAGAATCCCCATTAACATCCCTCTAGAAATGTCAAGTGTTTGGCAATAATTTAATGTTTAAGAGGCTAGGACTTGGATGCCACTTCCAATGTGTCTATCCACAAGGAAGATCACAGCTTCTTAGCCAAACACCAATATTTCAATGCTGTCTGGGTGTCTGCTGTGTTATAGTTGTCAAATAGCACCTGAGAGTTTAAAATTACATCTTAGCTGTGGGTGTTCCTAACTAATGGTGGATACATTTCTTCCTACAGAGGAGCTAAGATTACTTCCTCTGTCTCCTCTGGCTACTTTCCCAACCTAACATCACAATCTCAGTTAATCTGAGTTGATCCTCAGCCAACTAATTTATATTTCTTCTTTGCTCTTTTTTTGTGAACTGAGGTGTTGCATCATCTATCATAAGTGGAAGATCGAGATTTATAAATGTTTTCTTTACAAATAGATTAAAAATAAAAAGATCGCATACTTCCTAAGGGTGGGATTCATTTATTTTAACTTACAGCCACCTGAAACTTGATCTGGTTTCCCATACCTCCACAAGGAAAAAAAAATTTTAAAAGAAAACAAAAAAAAAATTATATATATATATATNAAAAAAAAAATAGGTCCAGGAGGCAAATTATTTGACATAGTTCAAACTTATCCTGCTTTCAAAGCCTGTTTCTCTCTCTCTTCTCTGTGTGGATAGTCAAAGTGCCTAGCTTAGATTTGGCCAGATTTTTTGACCCTAAAATTAGATCCCACACTAACTCCCAAATGTCCCCTTTTCTGTTTGAACAGAAGAAAAACTAAAGCAGGGACTAGCCCTATCCTCACTAGAATGATGGTTTTGGGGGAAAAAAAATTGCTCATCCTCATCTCCTGAAATCTGCCTAAGAGGAAGAAAGAAGATACCAAAAAATAAAATTTCATCCTGCTCTGATAAGCGGTACCACTAAGTCACTTAAAATCCTTCAACAGTAACAGTGTTGAAAGAAGCTGTAAGCTTTAAGTCAAGTGAAAAAACATCTACTCCAAATCATCAAGTACTCCTTACACAAATGCTGTCAACCACCTCAATCTCTCTGGCAGATCCTTCCTCAATTTTCACATCCCAGTGCTTCAAGCCCTTGGTTTTAGAAGCTATGTAAGAATTCGCTTCATATTGAGGCAGGTTGTTATACCCTGAAGATGATGCAGCTTTTCATCAGCTTCCAGTTAGATTTTTTTCCAAATGCCTTCTAAAATCATGAGTTTACAGAAAGAGAAAAAGAAAAAAAACTGAACAAAATCCAAATATTTGCTTAATTCTTCAAAGAGATATGGAACCAAGAATACTTTTCTTACAATGAATAAATGATGTGTTTGAAACATATAGCTTTTACTTACAAATGTTTGATATTCAGAGTTGACTACTGTTAGTGAGCATTGTCTTTTGGTACATAGATAACATTTAAACCTCAAGAGGTTTAAAGTTTTTCACCTGTCCTGATTTAACAGTTCAAGAACAGACATTGCTACTTTAACTGCATATTTAGCTTTCTAGAATTAGAGATATACAACGAAGAATTCACCAATTCAGGTGTTGTATGCTCATGTAGGAAAGTTTCTCTCTTTCTAGCTTTCAGATGCCCTGGCTGAATAAATGTGTTTTCTGTCAACATCAAGGTATCTTATACTAACGGCAAGTGAGAAAAAGAACTAAGAGAAAATTTTATTCTTAATACTTTGACTGTGACACAACTTCTGAGCATTACAGTAAGATTTCCTGGAAAGTGGGTGTCCAACAATGCAAAAAACTGAAATAACCCCACCAAAAAAAAAAAAAAAAGCGCCCCCAAAACAAACCTTATTACCTAACATGCCTTGCTGTTTCTTATTTAATTTTAAGGAATGTATGTGTCTGGGGGTGATTATAGTATCATTATACAAGCACCCCAAGACAGGTACATTCATATCTTATCTGCAGAGAGAAATTTGAAGATCTTAGTGTCCACTCTCTGCACCTTTGGGAGCTCAGCTACCGTTGAATCTCTTGGCTTACATCTTTTTGAACACAGATTATAGAATCACTCTTGATCTAGCACAATGAAATTGCCATTCACTTATGAAACAAGCACAAAAACATTACTACAACCCTTCACATGTAAGATGCAACACAACACACAGGGGATCAGTAACAAAGCATGCAGTATTTGACTAATGAGCCACGAGCCAAGGCTGCTTATTCCATCATTAGGGTGAAAAAGTGTCAGAGTAGCTCCATAATTTCTGTATCAGCTCGTCACCCAAAGTGCAAGGCAGCTTGCTGAAGCAATGAAGCCCAGAGATCCGTTCCTTTCCAGCCTAGTGAACCATTTCTTATCAGTGTTGTGCTTTCAAAGATACAATAATTTCTCTGCCTGGGAAAGAGGCAAATTTGCATTCTCAGAAGAAATCTGTTTTTTCATTAAGGCACCAAAAAAAAAACCAAACAAAAAAACCACTAAAACATTAAATCAGGGTATCACAATAGTGAATCCATTGTGAGTTGGGGATATTTAAAAAGGCTTTCTTTAACCGAGGAATGGAAATATCCTGAGCGGTCTCTATAGAGGGAAAACATGCTCTCAAAGTGCATGTGAGAGCAGGCTCTGAAACGCAGGTGCTGGGACTTCCCCACAGTAGGAGCTTCCTGATTGTAAGTCAGATTTTCTTAAGCTCCCTGCAAGCCTGACCTTTTCTGGGTTTCATTGCCGTTGTACTACTCCTTGTCCCCAAAGAGAGGAAAAGCTTCTACCTTTGACTGAAGCTAGCAACTCCTCTCCTAGGGAGTAAGGAAGAGAGAATCAGACGTAATTATTGGGAAGAACTTAGTTCATTTTTCACCCATCACATGGGACCTAAGCCATTGCTGCAATTAGAAGTTGTTAGCTGTTCCCTGGCCAGTATAAACTAGCAACCAGCAGCTGCAGCTGCTTGGTACTATGTTACACAGGAGAAACTGAGCTGCTGCTAGTAATAAATCAGCATAATTTATTTTTCATTTAATGTTTATCCTTTTTTCCTTTAGTAGCTAATAGTATTTTGATACCTTTAAAACATTCTTGTCTCTCACCATAATACTCATTTTGATAAACTGCTGCAGACACATGAAACTTCAGTTTTGAAAATACCCTTTTTTCCACAAACTATCCGTCTACAGAACACCACTGTATCTCCTCTAATATTTAAGTTATAAAGTCATTCCATTACCAATATGTTGCTTGCAATATTTGTTTCACTTGTGAAAATTCCTGTGACAGATCGATTTGGGGGGGGGGGTTGTTATGTTTACAGTAAGAACAAGCTGTAATTACAAGCTGCAGATACAAATAAGCACCTCCAAACCACACAGAAGGTGAGTTGCTTTAGTTATTGAAGTTATCCAGCAGTGTAAGCATTTGAAGACTGTAATGACAGCTTGTTCTCATTTCCTTGCTTACAGAAATTGGACTCCTTCTGGCTGCTATCAATTAGCACATCCCAACACTTTGCAGGAATGTGGCTGTCAGCGACCCCACATTCATGCATCAGGATAGAAGCCGTGTGCATCTGAATATCTGTCCTTGGCTTCCCTAAGCTTGATGACAGCTTGGGTTGCTAAAACGCTCAGTCTGGCACTTCACTGAGAAACAGCTTGCAAGAGCAATAATAATAATAACAACCTATCTTTATAATGTGATAATATGTTTAGAATAAATAGAATCTATTTCTAGCTGGAGAATGAAAGGCTACACTGCAACAAGATGGGTTTCAGCTTGATCTCTCTATCCAGTACCCAACACCTACACTAAGGCATCAAAAATAAGTCAAAATCTCATATTTTGTTTATAAAAAGCCCAACCTTTTTAAGAATTGTTGGAAATGGAAGAAGAGATGTATCAATGAATATTTTAACAGCCTAAATAAATAAAGCATAAGTGATGAAATGTGGGATTAGGTAATTTTGAGTCTTCTTTAAGCAACAGCTAAGGTACCTGAGAACCTAGAAAGGAACAACCAGTCTTTACATCTTTCATGTAAAGTATTTTCTCCAATGTCTTTGTTCTGAAAATTTTCAGTAATTAAGCTTATGCTTCCTATATTACTGTTTCCTTCAAGAATTTAATTGAAGTGTTTTGGTTGAGGCAGGCTCCCTCCTCCAAACATTTTTGTCACTCTTCTTGTTTTGGATGAGACAGTCAGATCTGGAAAAATTATAGTTAGCTCAAGTCACTGTCACTACAGCTGGCCTTCCTCAGTAGCTCAGATAATCTAGTGCATTGCTCTGGGTCATGAGATGTGACGCAACCTTAAATGCTGAAAATTTACAAAGACCTAGCAAACATGAAACCATATTTTCCCTTGTTAGTAATTACTCTTGGCTGCTTTAGCTCATCCCCATTTCAGCTCATACATGAGTTTAGCCATTTCCACAGTATTTATTTCCAACAAGCAGGGTCTTGAATTCAATTTCCAGAGCCTCCAGTCTGACACAATGTGATATTATCATACTTAAAGGCATTTGAGAAGGTTTGAGATATTTAAATTCATAAAAATAAATTACATTTAAATGAGCTGTTTATTAATTAAAATTAGATTTATTCTTTCCCATCTGCATATAGAAGTATGATCTCTGTATAAGGGGACAGAAACCAAATATTTAACTTAAGTCTTGCCTCATGCTCCCTTGTTCGAGTGAAGCAAAACTAAGTTGTCTTTCTTTCTTGCCACACTGAGAAAACATTAAATTCCTTGAAACAAATGGGGTTCTCTGAGCATGCCAAAGCATTTCAATCAGCTGACAAGATCATTGCAACAGTTTGGACAGGATTTCAGATTATCTGCCAGACCTAACACTCAAAATGCTACATCTCGTAAAACAGTTTTAGAACCATAGAATGGTTTTGTTGGAAGAGACTTTAAAGATCATCTAGTTCCAAGCTCCCTGCCACAGGCAGAGACACCTACTAGACCAGGTTGCTCATGGCCACATCCAGCCTGGTCCTGTACGCTTCCAGGGATGGGGCACCCACAGCTTCTCTGGGCAATGAGTTCCAGTGCATCACCACTCCCACAGCAAAGAACTTCCTCCTAATATCTAATCTGCATTTACTCTCTTTTAGCTTGAATCCATGCCCCCTTTTCCTGTCACTACATGCTCTTGCAAAAAGTCCCTCTCCTGCTTTCCTGTAGACTCCCTCCAGGTACCGGGAACATGCGGTTAGGTCACCCTTAAGATGGCTCTCTTCCAGGCTGGACAGATTCAATTCTCTCAGCCTTTCCTCACGTGAGAGGTGTTCCACCCCTCTAATCACCTTGGTGACCCTCCTCTGGACTATTTCCAACAGGTTCATGTCTTTCTTGTGCTGAGGACCCTAGACTGGGACACAGTACTTTAGGAGGGGTCTAACAGGAGTGGAAAGCAAGTGGCTTAATGTTCATCCCTCTTATACTTAAAAACTACAGTACAATAAAATTTATTTCATTTTGGTTTCATTAATTCTTGTCAATAAATATTTCACTCGTTGAGAAGGAAATTTCAATTATTTTCAAATTGTTTGAAAATTAATATCACATCATAAGTTTTGGAGGAAAATATAGGCTCAAAAATGTAATGAGATGGTGGAGTTAGCATACCACCTCACATGTTTAGAAATCTAGGTTTATTTCTTTTCTTCTTTTGAGTTCACACCTCACCATTACATATTTTGGGTGGAAAATTTTATTTAAGCCCATGGGATAAACTAGGCAGAGAGAGTGAACATCCTGCTCTTCCTTGACTCTGTGAGAACACAGGATAACTTGGACGTGGTGGTTCTTTCTCCTCCTTGTTGAAGTTATGACACTTGAAGAAATGGGTCTCTACCTTAGAAAAAAATGCTCCAGATCAGTAGGAAGAATGCTTTGGGACACTTTGGAGACACTATCCGTAGAGTCTACTTGCTAATCCTGCAGATATTGACATTGCACAGTTTTTCACTAGGCAATGACTTGGGAACAATCATGACCTTGTCTGTACTTTAGGGTCTTGGAAAAAAGCATGCAAAGTAACCAAATTCCCGTTAGTGTATAAGGAGGATAAACCTCCTTATGTCATATTCTAGTTACGAAAAACTTCACATTTTTTGTAAAAATACAGGTGAAATTACATACAATGTTAAAAAAATCATAGCACCAAATCAGGAAGCTGATAGAGAACATTTGCCTGTGAAAGCTGACAGTGTGCAGAGGAGCAGAGAATTAAATGTTCTCTGCTTTAGACTTGTAATAAAACTTTCAGGGCTTCACAGTGCCCCTGGTAACTCTTCAGACCCTCTCTAAGGAGCTGTGACTCATCAGCTGAAGAATGCTAGTCTGGGGCTCGCATTTCTTTTCTGAGGCCATGCCACCTTCACTTTAGTGCCTAAATCCATAACAGAAGTTGAAAATGTTTTGATTCTGCATTGTTTGGTATATTCTACGCTCCTAGGAATAAAATGGTTTTGCTGGAGAAAAGGGCAGATGTGATTATGTAAAACATTCTTACATTTGCAACAAGTTATTGCTTTGTTCTACACAAGTTACTCATGGTTAAAATTTCATGTTAATAGCATTGGGGAGTAGCAGGAGACAAAGCCAATGCAATGAAAGAAGCTAATAAAGCAAGGCATCTCTGGGCCTTCTGCCTCCCTGTGTTAACTGTACTGTGCTTTAATTCAGCTGCACATCCTAAATTTTATGGTAATATAAACCTGAAAACTCTAATTGGGAACACTTTGGCTAATGTATATGTGAATCAAGAAAGCTTTTGATAAAATTGAAGAAGAAACAAGGGAAAACCCCATCGGATATGAGCCTTCCAGAACATTTTTATGTGTCTTTCTGGGTTGTGTGTATTCTTTACAGATCTTCGTGCTCCAAAAAAAACCTAACGTGGAACACCTAGGGAAGGGAAATGTGGTCAGAAACATTCCTATGAGTTTTAATTTTCTTTGAATGAAAAACATCTTCAAAGAGACCTGGAAAATTTAAAGGATGATATTTAATGATGCCAGAATGATGACAACATTTGTGGCACTGTTCATGTGAATCAATCTCAGAGTGCCATAATGCCAGTGCAAGTTACCCTACCATGGAAATAAACACATCAGGAAATTTAAGACCTAATTATGTTGTATGTGGAAAACTTGTAGCAAGAGATACAATAAAAGGTGAGTTGGTGTTGTATCAGTAAATCTGAGGCCTAAATCAAGTAGACAAAGAAACATAAAAGCTGTAAAAAATACATAACTTACTGTCTCTTCCTCCTCTGAATTGCATCTATAGCCATGAATAGCGCTGGTTCCCTGTCCAGACAGAATACCGTTCACCACAGGAAGGGAGTAGATAGAAAGAAGGTGGGTCTATAACTCCCCTCTGCCTGGCCAAATTCTAAAATTTCCAGAGTGACTTGGACCCAGACATAAATCAGAGCCTCATGCCATGAGCATTTTCAACTGGGAAAATAGTCTGACTTAATAGTACATTTATATGGCAAAAAAAAAAGGCTAGAGAAGAATGAAGAATAAGGCCTGTCATGTGCAAATAATGTAGGATGTGGTGAGAATTAGGATCTTGACAAGTAATAATAAGAGTTTTTAGGCAATAGGCAGCTGACTCTGCTGAGGAGAGAACTTTCAGTCATAAAAAGCCACTGGGACCTTTCCTTCCTGAGACCAATGCCCTGAAAGTATGTTGGGACTTAGAAGCATTTTTGTACAGCTCATTCCCAAACCCAGCTCACACGCTCTGATTAGCCACACTCTGCTCAGAGCCAGGTGTACAGCATGGTGGAAAACAACGAGGACACAGATGGACTTGGATGGGAATGCTGCTACCAAGAATAGTGGGAACATGACCCAGAAGATCAAAAACCAGAATTAGGTGTAATTTTATTAAATTGTGAGAATTCAAAAAATTCATTAAAAAGATGTTTGAACTGCACCAGTATTAGTGGATCAGGATGCATTTGAATATAAAGAAAAAATCAGGGAGCCTGCTAGAATTAGAACCTATGACAGTCTCAATATTATATACCAAAGAATCATTAAAATAAAATAAGAAACTGTTGGAAGAGCTAAAGGGAAGACTACAAGGCATATGTTTTGCCTGTTTTAGTAATTTGTAGAAGCTTAATTGTGGAGATTTCTAACATCATAACTGAAAGAGAGCCTTATATAAGACCAGGTAATTGTTGCAGGACCATTTGGTTGAGGATGCTAACCATCAAAAAATATTTTGATATCTTCTGCAAAGCACTACAGAAGTAAAAAAGATCTGTACAATTGTTTACTGCTTATGCAAACTTATTTAAGCAGAACTCAAGAATCTGTACTAGTGCAAACAGTTTAGGCCTTGGGCTCAAAATGTACAGCCAATTATTATGCTTATTATACTTATTATACTTATTATGCTTATTATACTTATTATCTCCTTGGTGCACTTTTTATTTTCTCTTCCCTTCTGCTGCCTGCTATATATCATCAGCAATTCTTAGCTTGATTTTTTCACTTGAAAGAAAAATCTGGGAATTTTGCAAATAAATAAACCAAAACTACACACATTTCTGCAAGAATGTTCCTTAATGAAAAAACAGACATGCACACACTCCCTGCCTTTATTTTCTCTTATTGCCCTCCTGTGCTTCTGTAAACAGTTTCCTGTTCAGGTAGGCATTTTCAGTAGGAGCTATAAAAAAAATAGAGATATCATTTAGGAAGCTGTAGGGCAGCTTCACCATATGGTATGCCCGAAGGATACACTAGCAGCACAATAAACTGCAACTCATCATGTCATACTGCTGTATTAAACATCCCTCATTGCCTCCACTTGTATCAGAGGTCTGAACCAGAAAACGTGAGATAATGCGTATATGACAATTCTCATTCTCCAAGCAGTCCAAAGCAAAATTTATTTCTAAGGAATAAAATAAGAATGTGCAAGGATAATAAAAACTGTACTGAGCAGACCAAATATTACCTTTTCTGTTCCTGAATGTTTTCCATGTTCAGTAACACACCAGCCACCCAGTGCAGAAAGGTAAGGGTACTGGCCCAGTGCCTAAGTTAATATAATAATACAGCCTAAGTTCTGTATTATTGTATCAGAATTATTCTATTCTATTCTATTCTATTCTATTCTATTCTATTCTATTCTATTCTATTCTATTCTATTCTACTCTTATATATTACATTATATGTATTAGAATAGCATATATTATTATACCACAGATGCTTTATTGCTCTATCAGAAAGCCCTCCGCTTTGTGATTCAACAGATCATCAGCTATTGCCCTGCAATATAAGAATACAGCCCAAGTGCTCGTGAGGCCTCTGTGCTATGTACAAGCACACAGATGGTGCAAGGTACCTGACAGTCTGACCTAGAAATTCATCTGTTCTGAGGCCCCTTTAAATCCCTTACACACTCTCTTCGGAGCCCTGAATGACAATAAAAGCTTTTAGCTTTGCTTCTTTTTTACAAAAGTCTCCACTACCAACCATTGTTAAAGTTTCACACAGTGAAGTACCTGAAAAACCTCTGCTGAAACTCTATGATTTAGGAAAAAGGTAAAAGAGAAAGAAACAAGAAAAGAAGGATGGAGGAAGACAGCTCACTTCAACTGTCTTTGAAAAAGAGAAGCAAGGTGGGATCAAAGCATCAGACGAGAGAGTTCAGACACAAAGCACGACTAACAGACAAAATAGGTTCATCACAGGTTAGAACATCTGTGTCTGTTGGCTGATTTTTGGCCACTGCTTCTGCAAGAGCAACCATTTGCCACTGCTCTACCAACCCAGGGGCTGAGGACAAAACACAGCATCCGTCATTCACACAAAAAGCTCTCTACTGCTCGTCAGCAAAGCTCCTTGCACTACAGCCCTGAAGGGTGGAGGATGATTTCTCTGGCCTGTTTACTCTGAGATAAATTGAACTATATTCAGGTATCACTTAGAACAGAGCTGACAAAAAAACCCGCAAAGGCTTCTGTTCAGTAGCAGTCAGGCTTGCAGGTCAGCATCCACTGTCTTTTCTTTTCATGGAAACACAGAAGCAAAGAATGGTTTGGGTTGAAAGGGACCCCTCTGCCACGTGCAGGGATGCCACACACTCACCAGATTGTGTGGCATCCCATCCAGCCTGGCCTTGAACTCTCCAGGGATGGGACATCCACAAATTCTCTGGGCAATTTGTTCCAATCCTTCATCACTCCCACAGCGAAGAGTTTTCTTCCTAAATCTAATCTAAACCTACCTACTCTCTTCCAGTTTAAAGCTAATCTCCCTTATCCTACTGCTGCATACCCTTTCCCATGTCCCTCTCCAGCTCTCCTGCAGGCCTCCTTTAGTTACTGAAATGTTGCCTTGAGGTGTCACTGGAGCCTTCTCTTCTCCAGGCTGAGCATTCCAAACTTTTTCAGCCTCTCTCCATAGGAGGGTTGCTCCAGCCCTCTGATCATCTTGGTGGCTCCTCTCTGGACTCACTCCAACACGCCTATGCTGTTCCTGTGCTGGGGATGCCCAGGCTGGACAAAGAACTCCTGGTGGGGTGTCACCAGAGCAGACTAGAGAGCGAGAATCCCCTCCCTTGCCCTGCTGGCCACGCTGCTTTTGATTCAGCCCAGGGACGTGTTTGGCTCTCTGGGCTGTGAGTACACAACTCACTTGTCAAATTGACTTGTCATGCAGAGCTTTTCATACACCAACACCCCCAGTCCTTAGGGCTGTTCTAAATCCTTGTCCATCCAGCCTGTATTTGTGCCTGTGATTGTCCTGGACCATGTGCAGGACCTTTCTCGTGGCCTCATTGAACTTTATAAGGTTCAAACGGGCCCACTTAAGCCTGTCAAAGTCCCTCTGAATGACATCCCTCCAGTGTGTCAAATACACCACACAGTTTGGTGGTGTCAGCAAAATTGCTGAGGGTGCATGAAATCCTAACTGTTTCATTTGTATTTTTAATTGTTTTATTTTATTGTTTCTTCACTTTTAAATATGAGTTGTCATTACTCAATGTAAAAATTACCATTCTACCTCAAAATCTACACCATAAGTTAAAATGGGATCTAATTACAAACTTTTAGTACCATTATGAAGTTAAATTATAAGAACATGTTCTGCAATTGCAACTATGCATTCTAAATAGATAGTAAAATTGCACTTTACCACGGCTAAGTGAAGCTGGAAACAGGACAGGGTCTTGATAGAAATCCGTTACAAATGTAAAATTGATCACTAATTGGCCAAAACTTCACAGATAATCAACCTAACGACAGCTAATCAAACAAGAGTTGCAAGTTAAACAAATAAATCCTTCACTCCCTGTCCTTTTGATATCCTGCTCCTTATGAAGTGGGACTTCATTCACTGATCATTTAAGAGACCAGACATTTTTAGAGTTCATCCTTGCTCAAATTGTAGACAGACTTGAGACCGATTTCATAAAACAAACCCTTCAGCACCAGCACCTCCTGTCACAGCACAATATCTCCTCAGTAGTACTGGCACAGCTGTCTGAGAGGCTTTGCTGTGAACCAGACCAAGGAATTGATAAATCTGGAAATAATCTCATGGATTTTTTAGGGTTTTTTTCTTCAAGTCAGATCACTTTCTCTGTCCAGATCTCGGCAGGAGTGGGAACATGCAGGGAGGTGGCAGCTATCCACTGCCTGGTACTTCAAAAATTCTAGGTCACAGCCTAACAACCTATTTTCTTAGTTGTTCCTTTTAAACAGTTGCAGATTATACATGCAAAAGTAGTAATAAATACTACTATGTTTAGCACACATCAAAGAACCTCAAAATCTAGAATGAGGCATGTGGTATAGCCTTAAAGCAGTGCACAACTGCCCTTCTGCACAAGACTGAATCATAGAACATTGATAATAATGATGTTTCTTTTTTCCCCCCACTTAAATATTTTCCTTCCATTTTCCAAATATCTTCCATTTTCCTCTCTATAGCACCAAGTTTGCAGCAGCTATGTTCAGGTTGCTGGGCACTCTGGACTCTGTCTCCAGTTAACAGAGGAGAATGCGGTGGTGTGGTCAGCCTGCTCTGCTGGCTGGAGCCTTGAACCAAACCATCTGTGCCTGATGTGGAAAAGCTGAGCTGTAACAGATTGTCCCACATCACCTCAGTCTATCCAGGACACTGCACTGGAAACCTACACCTATAATTAAGGACCCCATATGTAGCAAACTCCAAGCTTGGGCTCGGATGAGCAATAATAAGTGGAAGTTGGAGGATTTATAATGTGCAGTTGTGAGGAAATCTGTCTCGAAAACATGTACTTAAGTGATGGTATAGACATGCTGAGAGCTATTCTGCTGAGAGTTGTTTATTCCTGCAACATTCAGTTATTGCTTCAGGGGACTTTAAATATCATTTCTTGTGGCCCAGATGATCACAGGTATTCAGGCACATACAAGAAATGTAAGCTTTCCAGAGTGCTATTTCACTGAGGCACAGATGGAGCTGTATGATTTATCTGAAGTCACTCAGGGATACAGCAGCAATCAACCTCACCAGGACTATTCCCCAAAGCACAGCCAGACTTCATAATAGATGCTGACTAAGTACAGAGTCAGCACGAGGAGTAGAAATGGATTCCTCCACTGAATTCTCTTTATTGCTATAAACAATTTACATGCATAGCAGCTTGTTATGGGGTTGGTGATTCATTGAGATGTCTTATTAGATCATACTTGCTGTATAACTTGAACTGCGGGTGCCACTAGAGTCTGTGAGGCCGGGCAGTTGGCTATGTTGTGGCTAACTTGTCAGCAATTCAAACAAGGGATTTCTAAACCATCAGATTCAGTGGCAGGTGGCAGAAAACCCTGCGCAGAGAGGCAGGAGTTATGGAAAAAGGCACAAAATTATCAACTGTGAACTACACTCATAGTCTAAAGATGACATCACATTCTCAAAGCCATGTCAGCGGTGCTCTTAGCATCTCCACTGTCTGGCTTTATCTGCTACTGATCTTTTAAGTTTCATTGATGATGACCTCAGCCTAACTTCTCATTTACATAAAGATATTTTATACAACTTGACCATTGCAAAGGTCTTGTACCTTTTACTGGCACATCTGTAAGATTGTTTTTAATTGGCAGTGCAGACTAGAAAGATCTCAAGATGAATGGGATTCAGATCCCAGCTCTGCCCTGTTTACTGTGCTCTTGAACATATGTTGAGAAGCCTATAATGGTTTGCTGTAACAACCAACTCACTGTGTAATGGGTGACGAATGAGTTATAATATTTTACTGCTCTTGGCTAAGTACACAAAGTGGCATGTGCAGGGAACATATTTCAGGATTTATTCAAGTGCAAGCATTAAAAAATTCACATTCTTTGCAGGAGGCAAGAGGAAATAAAAACTTTGATTTTTATTTTTTTAATAAAACTGAGGCATTCTTTGAAAGGGTTTGCTCTGGTTTTGCCATCTTGAAGTATAAATATAAAGCAGTTTGGCAGAGTTATGTTTAAATTATATTCTAACATTTGCCAGTATGTATAACTTGAGAGGAAGAGGGCTGTTTGTGAGATTATCAGATACAAATCTGTTGGATGCTGCAGGGAAACTGCCTGAGTCAGGGAAGCAGGAGGAGACAATGACCAGTGGCACAGTCTGCCAGGAGTCGGACAGCCCAACAGGCCTCTTTTGTGGGGTTTCTCCACACACACTTGACCGAGGTGTATCAGTGACATATTAGTGCTGACATTAACACCTACTTATATTGTCACCCTAGGTTGCTCTTTGCATTTTCTTTTCTCTTATAGAAAGTGAGTTTTCCTAAGTCAAGGAACAGCACCATAACTGTCCTATAAAATAAAATTAGAGGACAATTGTAATGCCATGGTATTGATACCTGTAAAAACAAACTGTGACCTGATGCAGTGACCACAATTTGTCCTCCATTCTGTTTTAAGCCAGAGGTTTTTCCTAAGTCTCAACATCTTCACTCGCAATACTCAAGTGCATTAAGAATGAAGCACTGTTTTAAGCTCTCTTTTAGATTAACATCAGTAGATTTCCATTAAAATGCCATTTGGCTGATTTTTCACCCACAGTAGAAAGTTATCCTCAAGCTCTATCACCCTGTCCCTCTTTCTAAACCTAATGTCCACTTTCTCCTATTCGAGTCAACACCAGGTTATTGACACTGAATGTCTTCTATTTGAATTTAATCTCAGCTTGCTGCCTGGTAGTTATTCAATTGGTCCCTGACATCAGCAAAACTCAATCTATGTGAAAGTCAAACAAGGGAAATTCAGTTGTGGGAGAGAAAACAAAGCAAAACAAAATAAACCAAAACATACCCACTACAACAAAACAAACAAAACCAAATCCAGTTTTTTGTGTGTGTCCTATAATAACACAAATACTTTGTAAGGACTCCAGCACACTCCCACACAACATCCTTATCTCAGGTTGGAGAAACATGGATTTCAAGGGTGGACTATTTGGTGGATAAGAAATTGTCAGGATGGGCACTTCCATAGAGTTGTGGTCAACAGCTCAATGTCCAGCTGGAGGCTGGTGAGAAGGCTCTGTCTTGGGGCTGGTTCTCTGCAATATCTTAATCAACGACAGGGATAGTGAGATCGAGTGCACACTCAGCAAGTTGGCAGACAACATAGAGCCAAACAGTGCAGCTGACACACCTGAAGGATGGGATGCCACCCGGAGGGACCCGGACAAACTTGAGAAGCGAGCCCACGAGAATGTCACAAAGTTGAAAAAGTAAAAGGCCAAGGTACTGCACCTTCATCAGGGCAATCGCAGACATGAATATTGGCTGGGAGAAGAATACATATCAAGCAGCTTTGAGGAGAAGGACTTGGAGGTTCTCATGGATAAAAAGTTGGACACAAGCCAGCAATGTGCATTTGCAACCCTGGCAGCCAACTGGATCCTGGTCTACATCAAACGAGGAGTAGCCAGCTGGGCAAGGGCGGTGGTTCTGCCTCTCTGCTCTGCCCTCATGAGACCCCACTGGGAGTAACAGCACCCAGCTCTGGACTCCTCAGCACAAGAAAGGTGTGGACCTGGGGAAACAGATCCAGAGGAGGGTGACCAAGATGATCAATGGGCTGGAGCACCTCTCCCACAAACACAGGCAGATAGAGATGGAAATGTGTATCCTGGAGAAAAGAATGCTGCAGGGACACCTCATTGCAGCCTTCCAGGGCCTAAAGAGGTCATATAAAAAAGAGGAAGACAGATATTTCACATCAGCAGATAATGATAATTCAAATTTCAAACTGAATTTCATTTCAAAATGAAGAGAAATTTAGATTAGGTGTTAGGAAGAAATTCTTTCCTGCAGTGAGGCACTGGAACAGGCTGCCCAGAAAAGTTGCAGATGCCTCATCCCCGGCAGTGTTCAAGGCCAGGTTGGATGGGGCTTTGAGCAACGTGGTCTAGTGGGTGGCATGCCTGTTCATGGCAGAGGGATTGGAACTGGTTGATCTTTAAAGTCCCTTCCAACTCAGGACATTGTAACATTCTATGGGAGGATGTATATTTCACCTGATATCCGATACATATATTGGTTTTGTTTTAATCAGAGTGAATCCTCATGCAAATTAATGTGCCAGCTTAGCTTTATGGGGGCTACAGAGTCATATTTTCCTTACACAATGAGAATGCTGGGAGTCAGGTCTTATGCCTCAAAGTCAGCATAAGACATCAACAAAGGGCAGAAAAGCAAAAGTGATTGAAACAAAATTGCACTGTCAGCCACATTTTCCTCTTGTTTCTTAATCTGCAAATGACCACATAACTACATAATTCACACATTTTCATGGAAGACAATTATTTGTATTGTCTTGCACAGTAAGTTGTAGAACCCTGGCCAGTGTATACATTTCCTGGCAATTAATCACACTGATATAATTTAAAGATGCTTTCTCCGATTTGTTTTTTCACCAACAAGAAGACAAAAGCCTGAAAAACATACTTAGCTGAGTGCTTTCCTATTGATTTATTTTATCCTATTAAAGCCTTCTTTTTCTTAATACATAGTAGGAAAATACTTAAAATCTGTATGACAGAAATATAGAATCACAATAATTTTTTTTAAAGTGACAGCTCCACAGATAGTCCACACTGCCTTTAACTCTATGAAAATAAACTGAATTTGTATAGATGTTAAATAATATTAAACCATCAGCACACAGATATATGTATTCATAAGACTCCACTAGCAGCAACATGGTTTTCTCCTGTTCACCTTGACCATGACAGCAGGAATTTCCTATGTCTCCAAGCAATGTTAGAGGATGTCCAGGACAAAGTATTGTCTACAAGGATTGGGTTAAACCCCATAACATTAGAAATTCAATTTCAGATATACAAGGTTTAAAAATGTATGCTGTTGGGAGCACAGAGCAAGAGAAAGGTATATGCTACAAGCATGATGCTTCGCAAGTCAGTGAACGATGATAAGAAATCAGAAGATACTGCAGCGAGTTGCTTGCTGAGCAGGAGATCTCAGAGAGATTTGCTGTCTCTGTCCAACCCTATGGGCTCTGCAGCCTCTCCTTCAGTGTCTCCACTGGGGCACTGACTCTCTGCTTCCAGGTCCCACTCCAATGTGGCACAGTGGTGCAACCTCAGATCATACCAATGTGTAAACCTCTAAACTGGTAGATAAAGATGTGAAAAGCTTTGTCTGGAGCTTCTGCACCTTGTCACAGCAGCTGCCCTTCTCTCAGGCCTACGTTGCAACTGTATGTTGGCTGTTCTGGAATTCAAATATCAGTCATGAATTATTCTCACCAACGCCTTCTGCAGAGGTCCTCCTTCCCCTTCAGAATAATTTTAGGATTTTTGACCTTCCTTATTCAACTCTGTCTTGTCCCTCATGAACATTATTTATGAGTCAAACCTCCATGACTGTTCCAGCTTCTTAGAGACTTTTCAAGACAGCCTTACTGAAAACCATCTGGATCAGGTCCAGTTGGTTTTAAATGAGCATGAGAATATAGGTATTCAAAGAGTAGCAATGGGCTAGGGCCAGGTACACTATTGTATTGTCAGGGTTGCAGTAACTGAAAAATGATCATTTATCTCAAATAATTTGAGATAAAGATTACTACTTCTGACACAGATGAGTATTTTGGGTTTATGACATAACATTGAAATAATATGATAAATACAAGGCTGTTCTTGTTCCTGCCAGGATAGGGTTAATTTTTGCAGTAGACAAGAAGGGAGCATGTCAGGACCCAGTGGTTATTCTCCACCACCTCATGTAATTTTCCAGGGACAGGGGAATGGCTCCCTTCCAGATCAGGATAACGTGGTGGAGGGAGTGGTCAGGCATTGTCGGGGGATTTCTGCAGGGTGAGAAATAATGTTTCTTTTCTTGTACCCTCTGTCATCAGTATTACTGTTCTTACTGTCCATTTTCTTATCTCATTGCTGTTTCCAGTAAATTGTTCATATCTTAACCCATAATCTTTACCTTTTTTGCCTCCATTTCTCCTCTCCAGCAGCCATGGGGGAGGCAGAGGAATATCAAGCAAGTGGCGCATGGTTTGGAGTAGTTTCAAGCGGGAACACTAAAACTGGAGAATACCATTCCTAAACCACACCAGGGGCATTGTTTTTACATATAAAAAGTGTGGTTGTTGTGTAGACATCATAGTATCAAGGTATTAACAGCCATGGAAGTTCTAGTTTCGCAGTATTTGTAGTGTTCATAAGGTCAGGTACCAGGAATAACAAAAACCACAGGACAAAGTTTCTAATTTGTAGGTCTACTAATTCTTATTTCATAGCAGATATATGAAAATATACCCCAGAAAGGTGTCATTGCACAATTTTATGTCCCAGGCTATACTCAGTTCTACAGGATCCTTATATGGGTAATTAATGAATCTTCTCTAACTAGCCAACCGCACACCCATTACCAAGCTCGTGAGTCAGCATTATTAATTCACAACAACTTCAGCTGGTGGCTGGGGATTGTCCCTCACAGTGTGTGCCACTGTTTAACTCATGTGTATGACACTAATTACACCGGCACATGCTGAATAATTCAAGCTTCCTTGGACTCAAACATAGATGTCAGGAAGGCTTATTCATGCCCACTAGGCACTGTCCCACACTGGAAGCTGTGCACAGTGCATTCTGTCCCTATTTTCAACACAGAAAAACAGCAATTCCCGAAATAGCTGAGGCTGCCAGACATGTTGGTTTTTCTGGGCTTGTCTTTTCTTCCTGCTGAGAAATGTTTTCCAGGTGGAATCTGAAACCTCTGCCTTGTAATTTGTGGTGCCCAAGCATGATCATGGATGAAGTACCCAGTGTGCCAAATGCATGACATATCTCCTCATCACCGTGCTCACAGGCTGAATGCAGCAGACAGAAGGCAGATGAAAAGAGAGCAAAATAGATTTTCCAGTCCCTGGATGTGTTGGATATCCTGAACAGGTGTTGTGCCAATGGCCTGTACATTTGCAGTAAATTTGATGTACACAAGGGCTGGAAACTCATGTACATTTGTGAGTCACCTGGAGAGGACATGCACACAGGCCAGGAACTGCAGTCACCTCTGTTAGGGTGACATACAAAGCAGTCTGACCAATGTTTGTGACAATGAAACGGTGCTACCATTTGGCAAATGGCATTGCCAGAGTCAAATCTCTTTCACAGGTCTGTTGAGCCTCTTACTTGCTGCAAGGAGGAAACAGAAGAGGGAATTGAGCTCCATGGCTGGTACCTGAACACCAAAGTAGAAATGGTGAGTGATAAGGGCCTTTTTTAAAAGATTGGGTTACTCTGTGGCTTACAAACGGTGAGAGAAGCAAGTGCTGTTAGTGATGGAATTAGATCTATTTTCATTCACCCCTATAGGTCATGAAGGCAACAAATTAGTACCACTCCTAACTACCAACCTCTTCACATTTCAAAAAACTGGATAAAACATAGGTTTGACAGAGAATTACTGAGTCCAAAGGTCATTTAATGCTGTATATTTAAAATGTTTGGTGCAATGATGGCTTTGTTTAATGAAAAAGGAAGTCAGTCTGGCAGGGTTTGAGATAGTGATCTGGAAATTACACTAAAAAAGTCCCTATATTAGTGATGAAAGAAATTATTTATTGATGTTTTTCTCTCAGCTCTATCGATTGTCATCAATGTGTTCAGAACCAAGCATAGATCCTTAACTCTATGAAAATTTTAGATAAGTTTCAAGGCCATCAAGACAGCACAGAGGAAATAGCTCAAAAATATATTAAAGACATTTGTGTCAGCTTTAAAATATGCAATAATTTAATTAAGAACAGGAAAGCTAAATTTCATCCACCTGCCCACACATTCGAACTATATTAAAGCAAGAACTCAGGCTCTCTTTTAATTTTTCATCATAATAGAATATTTGGTACCTGCTCTTCTGCCTATGCCATATCTTTACTGAGCAATTCAATCTTTGCTGAAAATAAATCCCCTTTGAAATGAGGTAAAATTTCATTCCCATGTTCTGAACAACTGATCTCACACAGGCCTCAAAGAGTGGTTTTTATTCAGGAGAGAGATAGTGAAAGAATAAAATAAAACTACCAAGACAGATTTTACTCACCTGTAGGACTTTGCATCTGAATCTCAAAATGGTAATCATCACTGTCTCCCCTGAAGCAGGGAGGAAAATGCTTTTCAGTGAAAGAACTGCACTCACACAACTAAATGTCATTCTCAGTCAGGCATTTATATTCCATTTCCCTCGTCTAATTTATTATTTTTTTCTTTAATTTCATGATGGATGATTTTAGACTTTGGAAGAGTCTATACTACAATGTTGTGGCCAGATGTGTATATCACAAGAGGTAATTGGCCTATGCTCTTCCTCATTTACACCTCTAGATTTGCCATCTGCCTCCTGGCATTGGAAGAGAGTCAATGAAATATTTCTATTTTTCAAACGTTGAACAAAGAACTTGATTAGTAAAAGGAACATTGTATAAACCTCAAAGCTACTGTTCTTTTTCCATTTCACTGCAGAGCTTGTGCATAGAATTCCTCTGTGCCTGGCTTCTCACTGCAAGCCAAGATAAACAGTTTACAACATTGTCACAGCAACCAGTGCACTTTTACATTTACATTGCCTTTAGGCTGATAAGAAGTGTGATCATTTTCTATTTTTTTATTAGTCACATTACCTTCATTTGGAATTTGAAAGTTGTTTCTTCCAACTGAGTAATTGTTAATCAGTCAAAAGGTCCTTTCATTAATTCACTTAATACTTCCTCCCAGCATATTCTTATTACTTTTCTCTTTCAAATATTGCTTCATTTCTAAGTTTATATTCAAACCCTCTGATCTAAACATAAAGCCCTAGGAGGCTTTATTATTATTGCTGTTATTCTTTTCTCTGTGTTTTGAACTCTCCAATATTTTTGCTGAATCTAGTAATTTGATTTAGCAAATCAAATCTAGATTGTAACAAACATTTTAGAAATCAGGCTACTGGAGCTTTTGGTACAACATAGGACTTGCTGTATGGAGTTTCACGGGCATTTTGATACCCTCTTACATATCTTTGAAATACATTTTGATATCCGATTAAGAACTATTAAGAGAGGGGTTTATTTCCAGCTGTGTTGTTCTTTCAGCTTTGACTTACACAGGAGTGGAATCAGGTCTTTAACTCTGAATTTACTCTGAGAATTTAAAGACCAGAAATTAAGGGTTTTTATCTTAGACAGCATCCTCAGATACCTTCATGCAGTAAACACCACACAGTATTTATATTACAGAAACATTTTTCACGTGCACGCTTTCTGGCCATTGGAAATTAGTACAATCAGTAGTAGTCTATTTTATCTCTTGCATCATTTCTTCAGAATCAGTACATGGCCTCTTCTAGGATTTAATGCTCCGGTTTTAAATACAGTTCCTTGCTTTAGTAATCCTTAAGAAATCTATCTAATATTTTTATTCCATCAGACACAAAAGTACACACACGCACACACACACACACACACATACAAATATGGGTTTTTTCTATGGTTTCAGGAACATCCATATCATTTCTATGTTAGACTGAGTGTAACGGTATTTTTTATTACAACACATAATTCCAACATGATTCAGGAAAATACAGACATTGTCTTTCAGAACAAGCCAGGCTGATGAAAGATCTTCCTCTACTTGGGGCATTTCCATATAGAAAATACTTAACATATTGGAATCACCATTCTCTCCAACATGCAGCAAATCCTAATTATCCCGGAAGATGAACAGATCCCTTGTTTGACACTGAAGAGTTCAGCGAGTTCTATTATTCTGTTTAGAGCAGGCACAGAGAAATAGGCAAAAGCCCAACATCATGCACAGTACAAAACAGAGCACTGCAATGACTGCAGCTCTCCTTGATCCTAAATGAGCAACTCAATTAGGGAACTGCCCTTGTGTACTCCAGATTCGAAGTACAATTCTTCCGTTTTCCAGTAATACTCAACTAATTAGGATACTTTTCCTGCTTTCAGTTCGCCTTGAATGTATTTTGAGGTATATTTCTTTCTCTTCTTCCTCTCCTAAACTCAAAATATATCTCCCTTACTGATATTCTGGTTTTGTCTTCAAACAGAAAACCTTGTCATAGTTCTTAGCAACCTGCACTCTTCAGTCACCTTTCTTTTGTTTGTTTTGTCTGTTACCCAGTTTGCTGAACTTGATCCTCCAAGACTTTGCCAAATATCTATCAGAGAACATTCTCTCTGATTTTCTAATTCCAAAAGGTGTGAAATTTAGTTGTTAACTTGAATCAAAAAATGTATACTATCCATAGAAAATATCAAGGAAGAATACAGTCCTTATACAGGATCCAGATAGTACTGAATTTTTTATAGAAATCATTCCGTATCTGAGCACAAAATAATGCTTAAATAACCTCTCCTGGATACATAAATAAAGATTTCTAGAAGCATAACAACGGGAAAAAAAAGAAAAGAGAAAATACAAGAAAGATCACTTTTGGAGCTGTGTAAAGAATTGCCATTTAAAAAGCTAGACTAAAATACCACATGTTTGCAGAGAAATAAAGAGAAGTCTCCAGTTTTTCTACAAGATCAGAGAAGAGGAGAACAAACAAGTAGAATTTATTATACACATTCATTTTTTTCTTCAGATGGGAATATATAAGTGTTACTTGGTCCAAAAATATGTAGGAAATTTTCAGAGAGAACAAAATGTATTTAAAAATGTTAAGGCTGCAAAATCAAGTATTGTATAATTACAGATTTCTGGGATTGCTCTTAGAATGTCATTGCTGATGTATACACATATGTGCCAGCTCTGATGTTTTTCAGCTGTTGAGAAACGGTTCTTCATCCTGCTTTTTCCTAGGTAAAGAAAAATCAAATTATTCAGTTAAATAATTGATTCTTATTATTCACCTTGTGAATGAAGTTGCAGGACAGTCAGAGAGTTGTGACTCTCATTCTTTGTTGTGGGTCATCTTTCATGCTCAGCCCATGGGTCAGCAGCTTTGGGAGTAGCCAAATAAGGAGTAATAACCCACAGAGGATTATTACCAAGGATCTCCTGTGCTATTGAGCTCACTGATAGCAGGAGTATCCATGTATGTAGCATAGAATGGGAAAGACTCAGAAACATCTTACTAGGAGCCTTTACAGGTAGGTCGCTGGTCAGAATGGACCTCTATATCCCCACGGCAAGAGCCACCCACCTACATTTTTATTACAAGATCCTAAAAGGCTTTTCCTTATGGCCAATGCCTCATTCAACACACCAGTGAGCACAGTGCCCTGAAATAATCCTTCTTTCTGAGATGTGTGGAAACTGAGTCCATTTGCATCAGACGTGTACAGTTCCGCCAGTTCAGTTACAACCTGGGGATAATATTTTTTGCTTCTAAAAGTCCACAGGGCTGTTCTTTCAACACTAGCATTCTTTTCTATAACACCCTAATTATTTGGCAATTGCACACATAAAAAGAAAAAGTGTTGTTATCATTATGGGGGAAGGAAGAGAGGAGGCACACATCCACGGGTGCCATACTTGCTTTTAATTTGCCTGAGCCTTTCTTGAAATTTTAAAAGAAATTCAACACTGTGTGGAAGATTCAATGTTCAGGAGAATTTTAATGAATAACTAATGATATAAAAAAACTTACCTAGAATAAACTTGTGCAGTTATTATATATTTACTCAGCATTCATTAAGTCTTTCAGGGTGATCACTTCAAATAATTTTGAAGAAAATGTTAGAATTTAACATCTCCATTAATAAATCATGTAAGAAAAAACTTGCTTGATTGAACAGTGTAATTATTGTCAAAATAAAACCTTTTCAGACATTATTTTTTCCTAAGAATTCTATCAAATTAAAAATTGTAAGAAATGCATGATACACTGAAGAACATTATGTGATACAAAACAGTGTAATGGAAAAAAGCAATGCTTATATAGAGGCTGTGCAACTTACCAAACAGAAGATAATAACAGTCAAAAAGTTGGCAAATAAACTCCACACTTATTGGAACATATGCATTTCTAAAGAGCAGTTTATTCCAAAGTAAAAAGTGACATAAATAGTCTAGTTGAACTGTTAAAAAAAAAAAAAATCTATTACCCTTTATTCACTATGGAGAAAAGCAAGATTATGAGTTCAATACCTAAATTCCTGACCACAATGGTAGGTGGGATGACTGTCACCTAGAATTTCTAGGTGTACTTAAAGTCCAGGTATCTACCCTTAGAGCTGCATACATTTATTTTTAAAATCCCATAAGGGTCTTTTACATGTATTTCAGTCATGGATACATACATTTACAGGTAACTCAAGAGTGAAAATCTTGAAATGATGATGTAGCTCCTAAAACATTCTTTAAATTCCTGGAAAACACATTACTGTCAATTACACAGTACAGAAAAAGAGGTAAGACTCTTCAACTGTCAGAATAAACACATTAGTGACTCCGCAGTTCAGCACTCAAAAAATTGACAGTTATATAGAATACCACAACAATAATTGTCTGTGAGGAAAAACTAAACTTAAACTAAAATTAAACTAGCTGTGAGAAAACAAAACAAAACAAAATTAGAACAAAAAGATATAGAAAAATAACTTTGTATCTGCAGAAAAGAATACAAAATATCAGTATATTAAATTATCATACGCTGACATTAACTATGTATTTATCAAAGACAGTCTAACTATTCTTTAAATAAATTCTCTAAAGATTTTCTGAAATTTGGATTCGTGCCCCTGAAGCCACATTCTCTCACTTCAGAACAGGCTAGTGATGAATATACAAGCTTTGACAGAATTTTCCTTTACTAACATTTAACACAGGAAAAGGTGCACTATACAACTGTAAAATGGAAAATTACTGCCACAGAACTGCATCCTAAAATTCTGGGATTCACAGTGTTTCTTGCACCGTGCTGTGGCTAACCTTTAAGTTTCTTTTCACTTTTATGACTTGAGACCCCTATGCCCAAATACAAAATGTTTCCCCTTTGCCATCAGACAAGCTAATGCCTAAGTGTGTATTCCTGGGGCAGGTAAAAACTGGTTTTATTTTACTTTGAGAAGCAGTTTCTGATTTCATTAATGAAAATTAAGTGAAAAATAGAAACTGAAAATTTAACTAGTGATCGGAGCAAAGTGGGAAGATCTAGTATAAGGATTTTAAAAATAAATTTCAGACCTATTATGCAGCTTAAGGTCAGTCTAATGATGAATAACACATGTGGTGAATGCAATTCATGTGAAAAAGGATGATGTCATATGGAAACATATGATAAAAACTAGGAACTCATACGTTCATTCTTGAACATACATAAATGAAAGGTGCAAGTTAGACATATTTATTGCAATGTGTACAATTCAAGCAACAAGCACCAAAATACCAAGAAACAGGTGCTTTTCAGGATTATGTATATTAATTGAAAAAATAAATAATTATATTCAGTCTAAGCTGAAAATTTGCTATTCTGTAGTAAAACAATAAACTCGTACAGATAATTAAAGGCTTTTCTATAAATAATTTATTTTGAAGATTACATGTTCTCCAATTTAATTAACATCTCAGTTAAGTGTGACATCTGCCTGTACAGATTTTAATTCTGAGAATCATTCATTCTCAAAGTTTCACTAGATATTAAAGTATTTTCTGAGACTTCTTCTGACTGACGATTTAGTTACGGTTCACCTTTGCTCCATTTGATTGCATGGCTGTTCAAGGGAAGGTTAACTAGACAGAGTCCTCTAAAGAATGATTCAGTCCAGATATCCGCCATTATTTTTCACTAGATAATCAGGCATTTGAAAAAGCTGAAGACTAAATAATTAATCAGTCAAAGAGCTGAAAACAAGAAAAACTAATGAGTCACAGTTTATGTAAGAGTCACAACTCCTGTATGATGGAATATGTGCAGGACCAATTTATATTTTTATTTAGACTTCACCTTTACAGGTACTCAAAATTAATGTCTATAGCCATTTTAAAGGTCAACAGGATTGAGTATACTGATGATTCTGTATACCAGTCTGAATTATTTTTAAGGCTGCACCTGGTGTGAGTGACTTTTGAATCATTCCTTGATCTTTACTGAAATAGATCAGTTAGCAACAGAAATTGCATTTCTCTGAAAATCCCATCTAATGTATGGAGATTTCAATCTCTCTTGGAAAGGTTACAAGACACCTGGTCGTGTTAATCCTTATGTAGAATAACTTCTTTTTTTTAAATTCAAAGCAAAATAGGCAATATTTTCCTACTAACTTTAAGTAATCATGGATTGCCGGCAATCAGTGTCTTTAGAGTTTTAACCAACTTTTATTGCAAAACATAGATGTTATATATTTCATTCAAAGGTACTGCAAGGAAATGGAAATGAAAAGGACCATACAAGCAACAAAGAAAGACCAGAGGCAAAACATGACACTGAAAAATGAAAATGACAGTGAGGTCAGGAGAACTGCCCTGCACATGCCAACATACAAACAGCTGTGAAGAGGGTACTGTAGTGTATGGACACAGCGTGAAGCGGTTGACTATCCCTCTTTGCTCTGTGCCATGTGTTTATCTATTCTGACTGCTCAAAGCAGATTTGTTCCCTGGTACAGACAGTCCACTCCTGCAGTAAACGTCCCAAACTCCGTGCTGCAAAGGCAGAAGGCTCTTGGGGTATTTCCCATCTAAAACTCGTGTGAATCCTTTTGGATGATTTTATACCCCTTGGTGTATCTTGTTGTCTTCCAGCAATCAAAGACCTAGGGGATTTAATGAGCCACAGACTGCAGCCAGATGTATTGATTTTAATGGCTTTGTCTTCTTACTTCCAGCCATTTCCAGCTTTGCATTTTCCATTTTCTTTAGGTTTATTTTTAAATTGAGATCTTTGGCCAAGAGGGGAGTATGACCTTCCTGTCTTCCAGTTTTTGAGACCAACTATGCACAAGCTGCACTGGATCACACCAGCTCCAGTAGACACAGTGTGCTGGATCAAGAAAATTCAGTTCTGGAAAGATCCAAGTACCTGCCTAATCTGTTTGACTTCTCAATCAGTGCCCTGCTTTGGGCTCCCATGCTGAAGAGGAACAGTCTCTCTCTATGACAAGGCGACAGAAGTTCCATCATGGAGTGGCACTTAAATACTTGAATACTTGAAATTCACATGAGCAATTTCTGATTTTATTTCAAAATTGGATATTTTATTTCTGAATATAATCAGCACTATTTCTTCATATGTTTTCTGGGTTTTGTGGGTTTTTCATGAGCTCTTCCAATGCTTTCTTGGCTGACAAACTTGTATAGATAATTAAAGGCCTTCATATAAATATTTTATTTTGAAGATTAGCTGTTCTCCAGTTTAATTAACATCTCTGTTGAGCTGAAAGTGTGACATCTACCTGTACAAGATATGATTTTTCTATGTTCAGGAGTTGGTGCCATTGCAGAGAGAGAGGACAAGGATTTTTTCAAATTACAGAGGTTAAAAGAGGAAGAAAGCAGGCAAGAGACCTTTTGAATATCTGAGAGGAGAAAGTAGTCTAGGAGAAGAGCAGAGGCTGATGGTCTGTAAGAAGTCATGGTCTGGCATAAATTAAAGTCATAGTCTGTCCTCCATTACTTCTTAGAGATGATAAACCTAATGTGAAAAATACATTGGACTATAGCTCCACTGCAGTTTATATTAAAGCAATTTCTAATACCCTTTAAAACCTAGATTGGGTCTTATCATCGGATGCAGGAATCCATGACAAAGAGGGATCTAGCAGAGATAAAGTACTACAAACCCTTGAATCTGAACAGTGTAAGCAGCAGGTAACGCTGCTGGTGGAGGCAGCTCCCATCTGTGTGTCTGATCACTTCAGGGGGATTAACATACCACCTGTGGCACATATGCTACTGTTTAGCAATCTATGATCCAGTGCAAAACAGATTTTTTAAAACCAAGAGACAAAAAACAGAAAGCTTAACAGAAACCTTGGCTGTCGATAATGGTTCTTTTACCTGTATTAAAACCCAGTTTTCTTGATAACAGTTTTTAAATGTTTTTCCAAACATTGTGTTTTTCCCCATCTAGAGGTAAGACTTTGTGTCATTTTTCCTAGTACAAAAGAAATCAAATTGTAAGTAAATCACTCTATAATACTTATAGACTTCTTCTTCATGGCAAATAACAAACAGACCTGTTACCACTCATATTCTAAACAGAGTTGCAAAAGAACATAGTAATATAGACTAAAATAAATACTACACTTACCTAATCAGGAAGGCTGATTGATGTTATGGCCTAGACTGTAAAAACTTTATTTTACCAGCAGTGTCATTACTTATTTTCACTTTTCCTTTTTTTCTTAATACATAAAAAGCCCATATTTTTATTTGATTTTGCTTCTAAATTAATTTTCCGTTTCAGCTGTTAAGGAAATGAGATGTGAAAACAGTTTTGTACTGTGTGTGAGCACATTCTTAGTGTAGCTAACACTCTGACAAGGCTACATTTATCTGTTTTTTTCTACCAGATGAATAAAAAAACCTGTGCAAAATTAATTTTTTCCTTTTCTCATTAACAGAAAATATTTAAATACATTAAAAAGATAAATTCCAGTGTCAAATGTCAACAGTCAGTGCCCAGGAAGTCATAAAATGTCAGTGACCCAGGAGGCTAAGCAGTAGATCACTGAGATTAGGAAATGACTCTCAGAATTTCCAAAATCCTCTGTCACGCTACAAATGTGTCCCTCTGCACGGTTAAGAGGGCTGGCACACTGATCTGTGCGTCACATCTGAAACAATAAGATTCTAATTTCGACTTCACATCAATTTCACTTTACTATAGTTGCAAAGACTCCAGTGGAGTTATTTTGGAAGTACACACGTGCAGCAGAAACCAATGCATACAGCTCTCTAATATCACCGCAGGAGGTCATCTTAATTCTCCCACACATTTCTTCTCTACTCTCTCATTGTAATAAAGAATTTCCTCTGTTTCTTTGGTATTTCAAGCTTTCTGGAATGGGCTGCTTATTTATACTTCTCCAGTCAGTGTTTCTGGACATTTCTGTAAAGTGAATCTGAAATAATAATAGTATTCAGAGACAAGGTATTCCAGTATTCTAGACAAAGTAGAAGCAATAACTGAGCCAAGGCCCTTCCTTGATCATGCATTGCCTACCAATTGCATAAAAATGATGTGATTTTTGCTGGAATCTGTTCTTGTTATTTTTCCATCATGTAAAAGTCTTCTTGTCAGTCAAAAGCTGATGGCAATCTAATCCATGGGATCATTATGCAATTTCTTCTCATGCCCATAACACACCCTGGCAGTCCATCTCAATCAGAGCATAACAAAATGCAGTACCCCTTCAGTGTCCTCAATCTTTGTGCAGCTTTCTTTGGCTGACCATCAATCCGCGCTTACTACTCTCTTCAGTTCTATCTGAGTGTTCTCACTAACAGTAGAGCAGGAAACATTGGCATGCCTTCCAGGTCATCCAAACTGATGGATACTTGCTTTCTATATTTTGCTACAATATCAAGTGCTTTCATTTTTCAGAATTTGTTTTAGAAAAACTGGTCACCTTTCAGAGATCTCTGCATAGACTAAAGAAAAAAAAACAATCAAAATTCTTTTTTGTAGTGAGATTCAATGTTTTGTGCATTTGTTCTCATTTTGTATCCAAGAAGCCTGAGGTATTCAATGTTGTTTTCAGCTTTCCCATCACTCAGGTAGAGCCTAGAGATGAAAATCCACACCAGGGATAGGTTCAAGGTGCTTTAATGCACAACTAGTTCAAATATTCATTTGCATGTGAAAAAAACAGCTTGAATTTTGAATGCTAATTGGCAGCATCTACTTGGTGTATGTCTGCTGGGGTGAGTGTCTGAAACTGATTTTTTGAAACTCTTCAACTTTCAAGCAAAGTACTGCTACTTGGCAGATGCAGCTGATGTGGCTAATTCAAATTTGGATGATGCTCAGACTGAAAAAAGTGACATATCCTGAATCTTCTAGCTACTAAGAAATCATGAGGCAGAATCACCAATTAGAAGGTTAATCATGTGTTGTGTTCCTACGAAGTTATATAGACTGGGAAAATGGGAGGCTTGGGGGCCAAGAAAGAAGAGCTAGTGCCAAAAAGAGGTGGTGTCAGAAAAGAGATGGGGACTGGAAAGCAGAAGATGACAACCATGGCTGCAGAAAAGAGCCTGGAGGTGGGGAGCCTGGATCCTGGAAATCAGAGTTGTGTGGAAATGAGTGCAGGGATGCCAGGGAGCTTGGCCGGTGATGCCAAAACCTGGTACCTGAGAGAGTGGAACACTCATCTTCCTGCACGAGTGCCTGGAGCAGCTGTGACCTCACTGAGGGGAAGGGGAGTCAGGACCTGGGGTGGCAGCGTGGGGAGGAGAGGCTGAGTCAGTCCCTGACTGAGCGAGAGAATGTGTGAAACAACCAGCACAAGAAAAGCTCTCATCTTGTCAATCCTTAAACAAACTCCAGCCTCCAGACCCACCACAAATTGCGGTTCAGTCTGCCTCACCTGTCACAACTGTCTATTGAGGCTGTTTTTGTTTGCTTTCATCTATTTTCTGTCTTTCTTCCTACCTGTCAGCTAAATTATATATGAAGAGTGTCCATTTCAAGAGTCTCCATCTCCTGCTAAATGTTTGTCCAAAAAAGTCCTATTTTGATGAGGCAGTGAACCATTGTAGGAATCCTTTCATTTCCAAAAATGAATTTAGACATTTGTGCTATATTCCTAGTTGCAGCCTTCTCTCTATTTGGATCTGTTACTTGCTTGCTAATTGTTTCCAAGGAGCCTCTTGCTAATTGTTTCCAAGGACTGTAACAAAGGCAGCACTTATTTCTCCTGAGTTTTAGGCCCACACACTTCATTATTTCACTGTAATAGACTTACTACGTTCTTCTTCAAGAAGGTCACAACATCACCCGTAAGCAATCACCTTTCAGGTGCTGCAGTTGCTATTATTTTGCTCTTTAAAAATTGAAATGCATGAATGACATCAAGGGGAAAGAATCTATTGAAAATGTTAGATAAAATTAGATAACTGGACACTTAATAAATGTAGAGGAATCTGGGGGAAAATGCAAGACTGCAAGCAAGCAAAATAGCAGCTTGTTAATTTGTAAAGACTTTTGCCCAGTACAAGCAAGATATGTCAGGAGACAAACAATTTTTGTTAAAAAAACCAAAATCTAAATTAATCCAAATAATATAAACCTGATTTAACTGTACATTTTCCAAGTGAACATTTTCTTTGAGCTACCCAACTGTCTGTCAATCCTAGTCTTGCAAAATTTTGGTTGGCATAATACCTACCAGATCTTGAAACATGGAAAGCCTTCAAAACAATGCTTGCTGAAGTTTAAAAAAAAAAATCTCAAACAAGTTTTTCATAATTCTAAATGTTATATATTCCTGATTTGCGACAATATGAAATGTTGTGAGATTGAATGGTTTTGTAAGTTGCATATGGAACTCTTCTGCCAGTTGTAACTTAATTAACCTCTTCCAGCTGTCATTAAAGCTGGACAAAGAATTTTCAAGAATGGAACTTTCAGCAAAAAATTGGTTTCTGTCATATCAAACTGTTTGAAAATTTTGGTTTCAAAACCCAGTCCTTTCAAGTAAGAGGCATGTGTTCAGAGTTGGTTTGTTAAAAGTAGCAATTGGTGATATTTCCTGCTATTCTCCCATGGTTCAGAAGTTCAAACACTCTCAGAGGAAGATATTCCGGGCTTGTGCCCATAGTTTGTAGAGCCCTGGGAAGGGTTTCAGCAAACCTTTTGCTTCTGCTTCTTCTCAGTCAAATGTATGGCCTGCTTAGAGGCTTCAGAATCAAGTCTGTGCTCAGACCCACGTGTTGAAACCTTACAATTTTTCATATTGAAAGCACAGAGTCAGAAGTTGCCAAAATCAGTAGCTGGGCTGATTGCCCTTTCCCATGATCCATTCAAAGCAGTACTATCTGCTAAGGACTAACTGCTAAGGACTCGTAAGGTATCCAGGAAGTCTGAATGCTCTTAAAGAAGGAAATCCTGAAGGAGCAGGAGTGGCTGTCCTCATGTGCCAAAAGATGAGGCACTGGGGAAGAAAACTGTCCTGGCTGAACAGAAACCTTTGACTGGATCTCAGCGGTAAAAAAGAGAGTTATGATCTACGGAAGGAGGGGCAGGCAACTTAGGATGTTGGGCAGCTGTGCAGGGTAAAAATGAGAAACACCAAAGACCAACTTGAACTTAATCTGGTTACTGCTGCAAAAGACAATTGAACCAATTTTATAAACACATTAGCAATAAAAGGAGGGCTAAGGAGACTCTTGATGCTTTATTGGGTTCATGGGGAAGCAGACTGACAAAAGATAATGGAAAGGCTGAGATTCTTAATTCTTTCATTGCATCAGTCTTTAATAGTAAGACCAGTTTCTCTTTGGGTACTCAGGCCCCTGGGCTGGAGGATGGGATGTGGAGCAGAATGAAGCCCCAGTAATCCACAGATAAAGGATCAGCAACCTGCTACACCACTTGGACACACACAAGTCTATGGGGTGGGATGGCATTCACCCTAATGTTCTGTGGGAGTTGGCAGAAGTGTTCACTGAGACACTGAATCATTTACCAGCAGTCCTGGTTGAACCCTTGGAATAAATATCCTTAGTTTAATTATTGTCTAGAAAACTTTTGCTGTTAATTTTTTCTCTTAAATTGTTTTCAAACAAGTTAGCGTATATTAACTGACCCTGATTTTTCAGACCCATTTATATGGCATTTTTCATCAGTTCCTATACTAATTTTACATTTGGCTGTTTAAGTCACTGTTAGAAACTGACCTTCAATGACACACTGGAAACATACATCTAGGAAATTATTCAAGAAAGACATGCACACAACATTTCCTTGTCTTCTAGCTTCTCTCGCTTTTATTACACAAAATGCACCAACAGAAACTTCTTTCTTCCCCCTCTTCCAGCATCATTTCTTCAGGTTGTCATTTCCCTGACATGTTGAACCTACCTAAGACTTGGTCTTTTTTTCTTTTCAGTGTTTTCTTGCTCTCCAAAGATTTTGTCCTCTGAAGAGCTGAAGTACTCTAATTACCATCTCTAATTATTCTAGCCATTTTAACTACGCATTCTTTACATATGTCTGCACACTTCAAAAAATTTAGATTATTTTTTGAGAGGACCTTTATTCAGCATTCCACAAAAATCCTAGATACTCTTTCAAATATTTAAATATATTAAATAATTGTTAAATTAATTAACCCTTAAATCCAGTTAAATTAATTAACTGTTAAAGCCTGTTAAATCCCCAAATGTCCTTGTAACCTTTTTTATTTTTTGCCATGCAATTAAAATATCCTAAGAAATAAACCTTATCAGAAAATTTTTAAAAATAAGACAATACCACTTAAATTAAATAATAATTTTCTTCCATTTGACTTTGTAATGAAAAGACATGATAAGTTCTATTAAACAGGAAAAAATATTCCCACCAACCATCTTTCTTCTCTCCTACCCTAATTGATGACCCAGCCCAGGTGTATTCCATGTCCTCAAAGACAGAGGTCTTCTCATGAATAATTTGAAA